>JARHVA010008445.1:320000-470000 GCA_037957365.1 Torreya grandis
TATTTGATTATTGCTTGTTAGTGTTTTATATTTTCAATGTTGTTGTAGTGATTTATTCATGTGAGAGAGTTCCAACAATATAGATCATATAGCTCAATATCCATACTTGGGCTTGATCCTCAAGATTATGTGATTGTTAAAGATATTGGCCTTAGGCCCATTAGTCATCCTGGTATTAGGACGATTAACTTAAATTTATTAAAATACCTTTCCAATAAAATAGGGTTATGATGTGTAAATTTTAGCTCCATATAGAGGAGATGACTATTACCCTTGAGGAAGTGTAGAAGATATTATCCCTACCCATTTGAGGAAAATAAATTTGAATTTTTTTAGATTAGTGCAATAGATAAGAGGTTGGAGAGACCATATTATAGAGGTGGTCTGGGTGGAAATAAGAGTGATGTGGGATCAAGTTTGATGATTAATTACATTTTTGATCATATAAATCTATGGGTTCAAAATTTTATATGTATCTTGATTGGCTCTTTTTTCAGTCGATACTAGTGGGTACCCCTTTGTATATGTATTGAGACAAATCATATAGGATATTTAGGATCATGTGACCATCTATGCTTGGGGCAGATGTAATTTGGCTCACTTATATGAAGATTTATGCAATTTTATAGTATAGCTTGGTTTTAACTGTATTATTTCTAGTACTTTATTATTAGTATGGGTGTATAATCAAATTTGTGTTATTATCCCATTGGATTTACCTCTTCACACATGTAACAAGGAAGATCCATATGCTTCCATACAGGTTTATATTCATGGTCAAAGAATTGGGATCATGATATTACCAATTTTTATGAGGGTTCATATTTTTTATAGTTAGATATCATCATTTGGAGACCATATTATCTTTATCCTTAGTGGTATGAGAATCCCATAATGTTGTGTTGATTAATATTTATTTGGTGGTTGATTTATCATCATAATATTAGAGATATGTTTCAATATGAGTGAGTGACATGGGAGTTTGGAATCCATCAAGATCATACCCCTACACAATATGTTTGAAGATGTTCTTATAGATCCCCACCCAAATACATGGATGTTCCCACATCAAGGGATGTTGTCACACATTGGGAGAGGAATCTTGATGTATATGTAAAGCCACCTTTTGTTGACCCTGGGTTAGATAATGTAGGTGTGACTAAGCATTATTATTTATATTTTCTAAGGGCCTAGGTATTACCATTATTCATCCCAATAGTAGTTAGTGATGATAGATCTAGTGACCATACACCTATAGCTATTTATATACATACCCTAGATATTAGACCTACCAAAGGAGATGGGGATGATGTAGGCATGAGTCTAATAGTTATAGATTTATATCCCATTACTCAGGTCACTCTTGAAGACCCTGATAAGTTTTGTATTAATTTTTTTATCAAATTTTACTTTTTTAGTATAATTTATTTGTATTCTCATGTTGAATTATGTAATTTACAATGTCATCACTATGGATTTGTTAGGGATTAGATTTTACATTTGTGTAAATTTGAAATATTTATCCAAAGGTAAATAGTAATAGCTTAGTAAATAGTGATTAGTTGGTTATATCTGTATAGGTTAATATAATAAGTTAGAATATTATTATTTTGATATATTATTATTTGTTATAATAATATATTATAATAGGTTTGCTTAATTAGTGGGATTTGGGTATGATAAAATGGTGGAGAAATTATAGGATGTTATTCCAATATATTTTTATTATTCCTAGATGTATTATTATCAAATTGAGAATAAAGAATATAAGAGTGTAGAATATATTATTTGTGTTGAAGATATTATATCTATGTCATCACCTCCATTTGACTATGCATGAGTTAAATTAAATCTGTGATCTGCTTTTTTATTTGCCAACATTGGTATCAAATCAAGTTTCTCTAATGGAAGGTTAGAAGAAAAAGATGAGAAGTTATTCTTCACTTTTCTCCTCTGAATGAGAAGATCTTATAGATAATGTGTTTGTAAGTATTATGGTAGCTATTGATTTTTTTAGTTTTATAGACTATTTTTTGTATAAGTGCATAGTTTTGAGTTTTGGTAAGAGAAATATGTTATTATATTTAAAATTTGAGTGTGCTTAGCTATTACAAACTCATTGAGTCATTGCCTTTGTGTACCAGAGACCTCTTTATTTATATGAGTTGTTTTTATATTTTCATCCATGATTGTTTTATCCTTTCTTGACTTCAATTTTATATATCTGACTATGATTCTAATTAAGCTCTCAAAGAACATTCTCTAACTTGCATCGCATGTTTCAAATTGAATGTGATTCAATCTTTGACCGTAATAATTATATTCAAAAGTGTTGATCAATAAAGACCTTATTCTAAATTTTATTTACATTTTACTCATTCAAGGTTACATCCTTACTTCAAGATTCATGATAGATCTAATTTTGAATTGGTCATCAGAACTATCTATAGAACTTGGTAAGTTACTCATGGTTTACTAATTTTATGATCAATCTCCAAGCCCTCACCTTTGATGACTAGGAGTTTCAAGATAATCTTGTTAGCGATTCATATAAAGTCTTTTATCCATGTGCATATCATTATCTCATGGTAAGATATACACTATTCACTCCAAGATTTTATTGTCTTCAAGAATATATTGCATGCATTATCTATACTCATATGTGTGAACCATTATTTCACATACTATTTTAATCATTGAATTTGGATCAAAGTTCAACTCAAAGAGAGAAAATAATTATCATTATATTTTCTTGTTTTGAGGAGTCATTTATGTTATTAAATCAATATAGGTTTTTAAGTTAATTATAGTTGTGTTAGAAAATTAATATTTGATTACTTTTTTAATTGTCTTGCTTTGTATCATCATGTAATCTTAGTTGTTAGATATCAATTCATGTGTCAAAAAAAATATAAGTCATTGATTTAGTTTTATATGTTTGATTTTGTTTATCAAGTTTAAATAGGTTTTAGAAAATTGTTAGTCATAAAGTCAAGTTTTATAAGTCCTTTTTATATTATTTGGTTTATAATCATTGACATTGTAGTGTCAATAATATGTATTTGTGTCTTTTATTTAATAAAGTTAATATAAAGTCTAGAGTTAAACTTTTGGGTCCATTGTCAAACATTTGTACATTAATTCATTTTGTCAAAATTCTTATAGAGTCAAAAATTGTAAAAACAAAAAAGAATTATCTTCTAGATGAATTTTTGATTGTACACAACATCTACATTATGGGGGGATTTCCCTCAAAAAAATCATTAGCTTCATCAAGATATCACTTGGGTAAGAAGTGACCTATGAGAGGATGGAGGCTACATGGAGGATGGAGGTCTTTGAATGACCTCTCCTTAGTCTCCAATGGTGGGGTGAACTAATGATGTGGTGACATAGTGTAGTGTGTTATTTCTAGTGTTGTGTGTTTTTCATTTCCATTGTGTAATAAGAATAGAAGAATAATGAATGTTCACGATATGTATTTTTTTGTAATTACAAACATGATTCTTTGAGGTGAAAACATAGTAAAAATATAGAAAGCACCAATGTAAGTCAATTCATGAATCTTGAAAGGGTTTGTGGTAGGGATCTGGAAAACCACACGAGATGAATAGTTGATGGGTTTTATTCATATCAAGGTTTGTGGTAAGCCTATAAAACCATGGGAGGAGTGAGGCTCTCTTTATATCAAGGTCATGAGCCACATAGTTTGGCATGCCACTAGGAGCATGCTACAAATAAGAGTGTGAACGTTTTTGCACCATGTAAAAACTATGGGGGGGGGGAATGTTAGGGATTATATTTTACATTTGTGTAAATTTTAGATATTTATTGAAAGCTAAATAGTAATAGGTTAGTAAATATTAATTAGTTGGTTATAACCATATAGGTTAATATGATAATTTAGAATATTATTGTTGTGATATATTGTTATTTGTTATAACAATATATCATAATAGGTTTGATTAATTATTGGGATTCAAGTATGATAAAATGGTGGAGAAATTATAGGATTTTATTCCTATATATTTGTATTATTCCTAGATGTATTATTATCAAATTGAGAATAGATAATAGAAGAGTGCAAAATATATTATTTGTGTTGAAGATATTGTCTCTATGTCATCACCTCCATTTGACTATGCTTGAGTTGAATTAAATATGTGATCAGCTCTTTTGTTCCCCAATAGGATTAAAATAATTTATGGTATGAATCATGTGTTTTCTCATGAGGTTTTGGATATTGGTAGACCTTTTTATGATATGATTATAGTTGTTAAGCATTATGCCCCTTTATTTGAGTTATTAGTTGCATTGTCGGCCATTTACTTCTAGTATCACTAATAATATACAAACATGACTATGAGGCATGAGCATGATAGGACCATATAGTTTCACCCATGACACTCTAATTAATATAATATGTGAGGTGATTCTTAGATATGATTACATAGTTAGCCAGTGAAAAAACAAAGGTAAGGGAAGCCATAGAATTTATGTGGGATTCTAGTTTTATTTCTTCAAGTCCCATAACACACAAAAATTAGAATTATCCATAATGAGATGTATTTAGAATCACTCATTTAGATATGGGAGAGAGTAGCGTTGGTGGTGTTTGACAAGTTAGATCTTATGATGAGGGTAGTAGTTAGGATGCCCCTCGATCTTAAATGAAGTGTTACTTTTTATTTGTATAAGTCTTGGTAACTCAATTTTGAGCTTATATACTTGGATTGATCCTTATATATTATGTTTTTTTTAAGCCTATTTTTTTGTGTATAATTTATATGTCTTGTATTCTATGTTTCCTAAGTATTTTAATGCTCAAGACATGCATTTTAAAGTTATAAAATTTATTTGTATTTTATTTAAATCTATTAGTATATAAATTATGTGTCATAAATGAACAACATGCACTTGTAATAAAATCCTATATTTCAAATATATATGAAATGAAGCCCAAAAATCTAAGTGGTTATCTTGGTCATTGATTAATTTAGGCTCGGTCATCTCTAAAAACACCTCATGACTAGATTATGAGTATTCATTGTATTCCATGACATGATTTTATGATCCCATCAACTTATACACATCATTTCAATCATAATTTTCATCTCCATTTAATATACATTGTAAAAAATGAATAGGTTCACATTTGAAACCAAAATCTATGTAATAATGGTTCGTATCATGTTTGCATCCATTGTTCTTCTCCATTAATTTTATAATATAGAATTTTACTAGACTAAATTAATGCCGACATGGAGTGTAATAAAAAAATATTTGAGACCAAATACTAACAGTAATTCAAGTAACCTCATTTTATGTGATGGGGTTAGAGTAGTTTTTGTTACATTCTCAATGTTATATCCAAGTTCTTTTAGAAAGGAAATATTACATACATTGACATCATGAGATTTATCCACCATAACATTATTGAATCATTTGCCATTTATGAATGGGAAAAGGATTTAAGGTTACAAATTTAAAATATATATATATTTTTTATGCATTAGATGTATTTCTTGTTGAAATAATTTCTTGAGGTATACACAATCATTTCTTTTTAAAGTAAACTAATTCTAGGTGCTCTATTAGTAGTAGATGGTATAATTATAATAGGTTCTTTTTTTTTTAATAGGGATGTATCTTTTTAATAGTTAAAACTTGTGTAGGAAATAACATATATTTTGGAATCAACCTAATAATGGGGGTGAAATAATAATAGAAATGAAGAAGAGGAAAAAGTAGATTTGGAAACCACCAAAGAAGGGGAAAATCAAACTAAACTTTTATGGGGCCTCAAAATGCAATCCAGGCCTAGCTGGGGTAGGGGGGATTTTTAGAGACTAGAAAGGATAACCTATTCTTGTGTTTTCTCAAGAAATAAGTGTTGATTAAAATAATGTAGCTGAAGTGTGTAATGCTTATTTAGGTTTGAAAACAATAGATTTAAAGGGGTGAAAGAAGATTTGTATCGAAGGGGAATCACAAATTATAATAAATGTACTTAATGCAAGGAAAGTTAAGTTTTTAATAATTAGGAAATGTTTTGAAGCTATCAAAACATTTTTTTAAAAGTTAAGATTGGTCAAATTGGGACATGTATTGAAAGAAGGAAATGTAGTAGCTAAATAGGTGGCTAATGAAGAAGTACAACTCAATGATAAGGATAAAATAAGATATAAGGAATGGACACACAATTTCCTATATTAAATTTAATCCTTGATAAATGTAAATTTGAGAAGCTTTCTAGAATCAAATTGGGAAGAAATCTAAATAAGGATAGGCAGGCTTATGGGGAAGGTAATCAAGGGGATTTGTCTTTGAAAGATCTTATTTTTGTCTAAAATGGATATTGTTATGGTTAATATATTATTTGATTATAAGATTGGTAATCCTACATGGCTTAAAAATAATAAAATTAAGTTAGGCTTACCAATCAGTCATGCCTAGTGTTAATGGGCTTAATGAGGCAATACTTTTTTATTATGTGAGAAGATGGTAGGAAATCAAGAGGTGTGATGAATTTAAGTGGAGATAAGGGGTGAAATCCTTATTTTAGGGGTCAAATGGATTAATTTAGATCAATTAAAACTTGATGTTGAATTAATTATTTGTAGGTAGTGTAACCAAATAGACATCTAAGCTTAGAAGGGATGGATAGAGGTAAATGGGCACATCAAGAGGAAGATAATGTGAAAAATAAAAATAATGGAATTGTGTCACTCATGTATACTATTAAATTGGGGATGTTGTATTTAACATTTTTTTTTGAGAATTTGGAGAAAAGAAATAAAGAACCCATACATGTATATTTAGCTCAAGAAGATATGGGAGGTGCAGTTGGCATGAAGGAAGTGGAAGATAGGGATCTAACAAAGATATTTAAAACCTTCATGTTAGATCCTAAAAAAATAGCTTGATCGTAGAAATGGTTTTGATGTAACCCAAAACATAATTAAGTTTAATCTACTATCCAATATAGAAGGGACCTTTTCCTTTCATAAAGAGCATATGAATTTGGAATAAATCATGCATATAGTGGGATTAGAGGTGACATAACATATCCATGAAATAATGGATGGAATGGTGAAGTTGTAGAAGATTTTTGGGATGGTGGAAAATATATTGGGCATTTGTATTTCATATTACCTAATTTTTGAACCTCTAAGTTATTATGATGTAGAGGATTTAGAGAAGGGGAAGCAAGGCCAAAATAAAGTTGTGTTGGTGGGACTATAGATGGGAAGTTGAAGGCTGAGGAACTCTACAAGGAAAAGGTGGAGGTGATTTGTGTGGATTGATAATAAATCATTTCATATATAATCCAATTATATAGAATATAATGTATGTCATGGGAACCTTCCCTATTTTGTGTATATGTTAGATATCTGAATCAAACTAATGTAAGAAGGTTTTTTAAAATTTAATGACTTGATGTTTTTGTATCAAAAATGTCAAAACATCTTATACCCTAATGGAGACCTATTAATTTTTTATCAAAAATCTTCAAAGTGACTTAGGAAACCTTGAATGAAAACTAGATATTTGGGTGCAATGTACAACTTGTAAAATTGTAAATTGCACCCAACCTCTACTTCCCACTTTTCACATACCTAGTGGAAATTGGAGGTTTGATTGTTATTTGAAACTTTGAAAAATGAACCCCAACCTCTTATACCTTCTCTCCCAATACCCAACATAAACATGAACTTTGGTTGTATTTTACAACTTTACAATTTATAAATTTTTAGTAGAACCCCACTTTTCACCATTTGCCACACCTATAAAAACCAAGACTTTGTATTCACTTTGCAACTTACAAAGTTGAAAAGTGTAAATCAAGTCCCACCTTCCTCCATTTACCACATCCATGAAAACTAAAACTCTGGTTGTACATTACAAAGTTACAAAGTGCAATCAAAGTTTAGCTTTCCACCATTTTCCCTACCTATGGAAACTAAAACTCTAGCTACAGTTTTAAACTTAAAAAGTTACAAAGTGCAACTCAAGTTATACTTTGCCACTTCCATAGCTCCAAGTCACTTGGTGGAAATTGGAGGCCAAAATGCAAAATACAATTTTGAAAACTTGAAAAAATACACCATGGCCCTAAAACCCTACTTTTCCCACCATTTTCCCAACAATCACCCTAATTATCATTAAGTACAGGGTTATATTATTGAAATAGGTTTTTTAGAAGTCATTGTTTAATATTTCAAATCAGATTTGGAGCTCTACATGATAAAAATATTTTGAGAACTCATCAAGCCATGACCTCCAATGATATCCTCTGCAAGCATGATATTCCTCTATTTCCCCCATATTTTCCCTTAAAGCACTACTATATTTCTATTATCAAAGCATAGATTTCCATTTTTTTCACAAAGATTTATTTATGAAACTAGAGTTTTTCTATTTTACATTCTACTTGCATTTCTTCAAATTTTTATTACTAAAATCTTGTTGAAAATATCACCCAATCATTTACCTATCTTTATAATAAATATAGAGTTTGAAAAAAATGATTAAATATATAATATTCCCCAAATAAACCTATAAAAATTCTCATTGTAAAAGAAACTCTAGAACCTACGTAAGTACAACTTGCAAAAGTAATTCCAAAACCCATGAAAATCTAACTTGAGAAACCAACTCCAAAACCCATGGAGATCCAACTTACAAAAACAAATCCAAATCCCTATCTAAGTTCTAACTTAATTTTACAAACCAAAACCCCATTAAATTTTTTGTTAGGCTTTACAATTAAAAATTATAAGTCCAAACCCTACCATACTTTTCCATTACAATTTCATAATATATCTATACTAGAATTTTACCTACAATTGTAAGTCCAAAACCCACCAACTCTACAGTTGGTTTTCCCACACTAATTTTCCTAGAACCTAAATCTAGAAATGAAATGAAGTTCAACTCAAAGGGATGTAGTGTCCCTCTCAGCCTAGACTCCAATACAAATGAGATCACCAGCATAGATCTAGGTCACATAGACTTAGCTAATTTTTGGAATAGAATAAATTTTGAATTCAATAATGATTACATTAAAATCATTTACAAGAATGGATTTCCCTAAGAAGTAGCCTTCCCACTATCAGTGTATATCCGTGAGCTTGTGCTCATATTGGTAAATCACTATGATGTAGAAAAGATGGAAGTGAAGAATGACAAAGGGGAAAAGATTTTGAACCTTGACCCTGATTTCATAGATATCATGTTTTTGATCTTAGAATATGATGGCTATCTATATATCACCCATGAATCTTCAAGGAAGTTTTATCAAGATAATAATATTGTATGTCTACAAGTTATAAACAAGAAATGGATAAAAACCTCTAAACCCACATCTAAAAGGCTACCAAAAACCCCAACAAAAATAGACCTCAAAGATGAAGTAGGTGACGTAATCATACTCTTGCATAGAGTTATAAGGAACGTAGATGCCAAAAAATTATCAAGATTGGATGTACCATTACATCTGGGTGATCCACCAAAATAAGCAATATATCCACTAAGCCCAGTTGATTTCTAACTCCATCGACAAAGAATTGATGGAAGTCTAAACTACAGGAAAGTTTTACATGACCTCATACTTGATCTACATATTAATAAAGGGGAGGGTATTCTTGGGATTGAACATAGTGCCTGATCAAGTCAATAATATTTTTAATTACTATCCTAACCTCACATTTGAGGCTAGAAACAACATTTTAGAAGGTTCAATGATGCTTTCATATACTTCATCATTATTATGTTTAACAAATATCTAGAAATTAAAATATTATTAGATGCTATAATATCTAAAATCACAAATTGGGGATCATATTACATTCAATTCCCAATATATTTGTACATAAGAGTTGGAGGTTTGAGTGGTTGTCCCTACACCCTTATGAGGTATGTAAGTGATAAATGGGTCTTGATGGAACTTGTAAAAACCCACAAGTTATTTTCAAGCAAACATAAGTAATGGATCCACTTCCCCATTAGCGTAGGGAGGTATACACACCCTTCCCTATCAAAATCCAAATTTATAGATACTAAGATTACTCAAATGACCTTAAGAGATCTTGATGCAAGGCCATTCTATGATGTGACTAGACATATTATTAGTATATTAGGTATAACTACATATTCCCACATTCCTTTTTATGAATATTAATGAGAAGACATTCAAGATAAAGAGGAAGTGAGATTGAGATATTATTCTAGGATGACCCTAGAACAAATAAAAACTTACAAAATGGAACCAGTCTCTAAGGACTTAAAATATGATGAATCTCTAGTTGGTAGGGTATACTATGATAATAAGATCTAATCCCAACCTCTTTCACTAGTCAAGTAGTTTATACATGAATCCTTCTCATTAATGGATAGGACCACCCAGGTAATAACCAAAACAATCAAATAGCTAAGTAAAAGGGTCAAGGTTACCTAGGAGATAATGAGTATTAATGATAAGTTGAGAGAAGTAAAGGATAAGGGTGTGGTAACAACAACAAAGGGATACATTAGTGGAACCCAAGAAGATCAAGTAGATAGGATAGTTGTATAACAAAAGTAGAATTAGAAGAAAATGGCTAAAAGAGGTCCTTCCAGTAGCCAAGAGGTAGTAGTATAGAATATCGACCAACCAATGTCAACTTATACAAAAGACATATCTATTGCTCAATTATAAAAAATAGTTCCCCCTCCTATCTCTATTATTCAACCAACCATAATTATCCCTCCTATTTATACTATCTAATCATCCCAAATAGCTACTCTTTTTGTTTCTACCAGTCCACCAGTGTAAGTGATTTTACCTTCACCCAAGTCACCTATGCAAGTAAACTCCTTGGTATAAATAAAATAAACACAAGTGGACACTCAAACTCCACCTTTACCTCCCTTTTTAACAAAAACTTCCACCTCATCCCCCATATCCACTATTACTCTATTAATCACTAACACCACCCAATACTACATGGTTGTAGACTCAGTCATCTTGACTATAATCCCACTAGCCATCCCAACCACTAGGGTAGTTACTAATTCATTTTCATCTCCCATCACATTCACCATTATATTAACTCTAAGTGTTCCTACCACATTTATTGATTCATTCACTACCTTATATTCCACACTTCCATACGTTCCCCTATTCAAACTACATATGCCTTATCCTCTATTTGTGTTACTCCCAACTCCCACACCCCTAGTAAACACATCAATACCCACTTCACCCATTGAAATACCCATTTATTCCACTTCATGAGTTACCCAATCCCCCACCAAAGAGGTGGATATAGAAGGACCTATTGATACAAATATGGATTCTTAACCCATAACTTGGAAAGAGATATCAAAATCATCAATTGAGGATTTAGCATCAACATCAGTGCTAGATACAACATTAGTCATTGGTAAACACTAGTGTAGTAACTTTAGTTATAGATTAAAAAATGATACTTCCATGTTCATAGGTTACACTCCAAGTTAGCTAGCATAATCAGTGACAAAGAAGTAGAAATAAATGGTGTCTCCCAACACACTAGACATTGGTCTATTAGAGGCATCAAAAAGATCAAAGGTAGTCCCCATGATCATATCCAAGATATCATATTATTTAGTATGGGAGAGATATGTGTAAATAGTATTCCATAAACAAACAAAAATAAATCTAATGGTGGGGGATTATCAAATATCCAAAGTGCATCTGGGTCATCCAAAAAGAGAGGGACTAAAGCATGATGTTTATTCAAGTATCAACTCTCTTTTTGAGAATATGGATAAGGTAAAAAAATATGAATTAAATAATGAATTTGAGTAGTTGAAAATTTACCTAAATAAATTCATAGAACTAGTAGCCCAACTAACTCAATCTCTTTCTCAATTCCCTGACAAAGAAACACTTGAAGTAATGATAGAAATTATTAGTATGGGGAGGGCTATAAAGAACTCAGTTAAGGAGCTTATCATGAAAGGAAATAGATTAATAGATCTATAAATGGACTATTATAAGACTCTAAAGGATGATTGGGCATATTTAAAACAAAAAATAGGCAAATACAAGGAAGAGATTAAAATGTTGAACCTATTCTTCCCAAAATTACAAGTTGTTGATCTGATTGAGATTGATACCCTCATATCAAAGAAGATATTGAAGATTTATATAGATCATGAAGAGCTAGATAGGGAAACCCATTTTAGAATCAGGATACTCATTGAGAGTATTAATAAGGCCAAGGATACATATGATAAGGCCATGGATATAATCTATGACATATAAGATTTACATAGTAAACTGTCATGTGAAGAAACTGATGATCAATATCAAATCCTTTCAATTAAATAATTTTAAGAAAAATTAAAAGGAGTATTCAAGAGAGAGTTAGCAATAATTTTAGGCTATTGACTTGATTGAGACAAATATCCTCATATCATAGAAGATATTGAAGAGTTATGCAGAGCATGAAGAGTTGGATAGGCTAGTCCATTTCAGAATCAAGATACTCATTGAGAGTATTAATGAGGCCAATGATACATGTGATAAGAACACATATATAATTTGTGACATTAAATATTTTCTTATTAAAATATCATGTGAATCAATCGATCATCAAGATCAAATTCCTTCAGTTTGAGAAGTTTAGGACAAATTCAAAGGAGTAGTCAATAGAGAGTCAACATAGGATATAATGTTAGACGTGATTTTCATCCATTGATTCATCATGTATCAAAATACACTAGATCAGATGGGGAAAGACACTCAAGTGTGTGTATATATATATATATATAGACACACACACACACACACACACACACACACACTTGAGTTTCTTTCCCCATCTGATCTATAACTCTTTTAAGTGATATCATAATGTGAGATAAGCAATCTTTACAATGTTGGTCTTGATGAAGATTACCTTCAAGAGATATTCATAAGCTTTGATGCTTATATTGATAAAATACAAGCAAAGAAGGACAATTAATCTTTATAGGTCATGATTTCAGACTAATTATTTCAATTAATTATAAATATATATTATATAAATTACAATTATTTTTTGTAAGGATATTTGTAGGTTGCAAATTACAACTATCATTTTGACAGCGCTTTTTGAGAAAGATCCACTTGTAATTTTCAAGTATCTTTTTGATAGGATTTAAGTTTTAAAAGTGAAACTTGTAAATTAAAATTTTATTTTTGACAAAGTTTTAGTTACTTAAATTGAAAAAAATCATGTTGTAATTTTCACTTTTCTTTTTATCAAGTTAGATGACTTAGAAATTTGTAAAAGTCTCAACTGAAAAATATAAATTAGGTTTTATAAGTTATAACCTAAAATATCTAAAAGCATTTAAATTTTCCAAGTTATAATTCATTTTGGAACCTAATTCCTTGGAAAATATTAAAAAATATGAACTCAAAGAGGAAGAGGATATTTTCATGAAGATTCCAATGGATTTATCCACTCTTGTAGTACTTGTTAAAGTGCCCAGCGGTTCCATGTTTCTTGTTCCATCTATCTACCTCATTAAGGATGCCATTTAAAAATAAAGAGAATGTTATTTGGATGAAGTTACTAGATTTTATTTATCTTCAATTGGGTTTAAAGTTTTGATAAATCCCTCTCTTTCAATAGAGTATTTTTTATAAATATGGGTACCCAAGCATAGCCCATTGATCTTTTTATTGTTGGAGAAATTATTCTACATTTTTAACAATTGATCTACATGTTGTAACCTACAAAATGATAATATATTAAAGATTTTAATTCCTTATATATGGTATTAATCTATGGTATTCATTTATACCCTTTTTTAAAACTTGTTGAGAGAAAATAAATAATCTTGTTCCTTATATAATTGGTTCCCAATATTACCTTTGGTTTCATACTTGTATAAGTTTGTGCTTCAATACATTTCAATATATTTATTATTATAATTTGTTCATACAAATAAATCATAAATATACACTATAATTACTTTGTGTAATCACCATTTTCTAGTTTTAAATTCATTCTAAAACTCTTTTCCTTGCAAGTAGAACCCTAGTTACGAACAATATCATTAAGAAGTATTTTAATGTGAACTAGTAATACATCAGTTACAATAAACTTATTGAAAGAAATATAAACATATCAAAAGGTTCACCTAAATTTTCCAAGGTCCCATATCTTGGAGGTGATCCCATGTGCCCTTAGATTTCCCATAGTCTGTAATTCATACTATACAACACACAACCACACAAAGACAGGTACAAAATCTAAGTGATAACAATTTTGGCATACCAGGTGGGACCTAGAAATCATTACTAAGAGATTGGTGTTATTATAAAAAATCATTGTAAAGTCCTCATAAACATTTAAAAATCACCTCAAAACTCCAATGGAATACGAATTTAGGAAATCCAAGTTTACATATGCCAAAGATATAGACAAGATCATATACTAAAGTGATGTAGAGGATGTATAGGGAAAACATCTTGACCTTTGTTTATTAATCCAATATTTTTCACAATGATTAAAAAACCTCTATTATTACCTTCCTATAGTAATTAATCTTACTTGTAGCAACTACTCAACATGTAGTAACTACTCAACCCGTAGCAACTATCTATTGCCTGTAGTATACTTTATTATTTCAAACCTTCATACAAAACCTAAATCTCATTAGATTATTATTTTAACTCTAATATTCCTTTATAAAGACTCTATAGGGTCATAATTAATTCTATTTTACATACCATCACTCTCTAATTCTCCACTCACACCTTATCTTTACTGCTCTACCTACCTTCTCAATCATACTAGCCCATTTATAGACTTTTTTTGGTATGTAAGGATTTACCCTTCACTAATTGGAAATATAATTCTTGATATAGATACCCTTTTCTAAAATCTAACAAACCTCAAAATTTTAGATCTTAACTAGTCATTTAATCCACTTTACGAGATTTTTTACCTTATTGTTTACCCTTTTAGGTCTCTTCTAGGCCAAGAGTACACTCAAGTCTCAAAATATGTAGTTATAAATACATAAACCATTTGGAATTGTTTTATTTAGTTAAAAAATTTAAAAATAACCTAGTATAAAATATTTTAGAATTTTTTAATAGTTATAATTCAAATTAGAGCTCAACCCCTAGTTTAGGGTTTTCTAATGGCTTGTGATAACCTGAGAGTAGGAAAAATCCATCTATGAATGTAATCAAAAGTTTCAAAGAACCAAAAAAGGTTTATAAGGTATATATGGGCATATAGAAACATTTAAAATCATTATTTATACACTTTTATCTCCATTGTCTTGTGCTCCAAACTCAAAATACACCTAAATGAACATACAAATTATGAGTTTCCAGGTCTGTATCAAGGTTTTAAAAAAAATCCTTTGTTATTATTAGTCACAAGGTATAAATCTCATTTAAATTATTCAATTTCATTCACATTTACATTATAAATTCCCATAACTCATTTCTATTTTCATATCCCTTCAAGAGTCCAACTACATAGTTCATTATGATAATAGATAAGTACAAAAAATAGGGTTTTGTCAAAACACAAAAAATATTTACCTTCTCAAAATAATTATTGGAGATTTAAGGGATTCCTCATTGGAAATTTATCCAAAATAAATTATTATTTAGTTAATCAATCACTCATTCAATACAAGTTCAATGTTTATTGGCTCCTACTAACCACAATAAAGTTTGTATACATAGAATGACTTAAAAGTAGGGTATATTCAAATAACACCTAATCACCAAATTTTGTGAACACATTTCATTAAAAAAAATTTATATAATAAATTAATAATGTATATCAATAATTTTTAATACCACTAACCATATTCCTTCCATTGTTAAATGGGGAAACACAGACTACAAACAAACTGACTGTATAAGGTCTATTTACAATTTCTTGGACAGGGTCATTCTTTCTTTCTTTCCTTCATAGAATTCCTCTATATAAAACATGTGTTAGCCTCAAAAACATGCATATAAAAAACTATATAATTATTTATCACATCACTACTAAAACACATATAATTGATTACAATAACAAAATACCTCATATAGGGTTTGCACATACATTTATTTAAAAATAGGGGTTGTTCCTTACCATTTTCCCCTTTTATCTGCATATAAAAAAATGTTCAATTACATTCCATCCTATATTAAAATGGTATTCTCTCCATAAATTCAAAAACTAACTACCTATATCCTAAATAAGTGGCATAACTGAATCTTGATGCCTTCATGACATGGAGGTTGGTTACATTACATAACATAATTCTTGTTTTTTTTATAATATGACATATCTTCAAGACTTTGGCATTATACTTGTGACATGTATGAACCTTATATAGGATATAATCCCATATATAGGTTTATTCCAAATTTCCATCCTCTCAAAGTTCATAAAATTCATTTTACAAGGCTCACAAATTCAAATATGCAAATAGTGCATTTTTGAGGGAAGCTCCAAAATTTGAATTCTATGCACCTATGGACAATATACTCTCCTCCAATGGACTAAAAATGACATATAACATCTATATAAACAACTAATAAGCTAAAATAGGACAAAATGAAAACTTTTTTGGATCCTCAAGAGATGCCCTTGTATCATAGGTAAGAGAACTAACTTGCAAGAATTGTTATTTCCATATAAAAATAAATTAATATCAATTGTACCTTATACCTAAGTATATCCTTAAAATCTATTTTCATCTCCTACAAATGCCCATAATTATTTCATATCTCCTATTATATCCCTGATAAATCAAACTTTTGTAGCCTTCAATGGTGGCATTCCCCTTCATTTGGCATAGTATGATGATATACCCACATCAGATCTAAAAATCCTTTTGTATTTTACTACTAAAACTTCCACCATTCCCATTAAACATATTTAGGATATTAATAACATCTAATCAGTCCATATTATAACAATTG
Source organism: Torreya grandis (assembly GCA_037957365.1). Taxonomy (NCBI): domain Eukaryota; kingdom Viridiplantae; phylum Streptophyta; class Pinopsida; order Cupressales; family Taxaceae; genus Torreya; species Torreya grandis. The sequence continues at coordinate 336,964 of JARHVA010008445.1, forward strand.
AAAATGTTACAATCAAACTTTTTACATATTCATTCAAGGGTAAAGCCTTAAAGTGGTATAAAATTCTTCTTCCTAATTCCTTACATGTATGGGATGATCTAGGGTCTACCCAATTCATATAATTTAAATATAAAAGTGAGCACCTCTCATGGGTTGAATAACTAACCATTACTAAAAGTGTTCTTCATGAGTTCATGAGTGATTTAAATTTTTTCTTTCAAAAGACATGGAATAAAATTCTAGTGTTGGTCAATCCAACCCTAAATAATGCTTTATTGTATTACTTAAGATCCTTAAATATTGATATATCTATCATGATACAGTTAATGGGTGGAACCACATTTCCTAATTCCTATTAAATTATAATAAGAGAATAAAATGACCTAATTCAAGCTAGAAAAATTTCCCCATGGCCTTTAATGCCTCTATTTCTAGAAGTAACTCCAATGCAACCAATTTTTTCCCCAATTCCCACCATAATCAATACACTAGCTTTAAATCTTTCCCTTACTAATTATTTATATGAAGTTAAGTCACTACTTAAAATCTTTGGTAATGAGTTGGTAGCTATGAAAAGGCAACAATCCTAAAACTATAGGCCTTAACAAGATAACCAAACATACCAACCCAATAAGAAACCATACCAATGAATATCACAACCCCAAAGTCATGTCATGTAATCAAATCCTCCAAAAATATATGCTCTACCTACACCAAAAAAATTTAAACCCATTATACCTATTTAGAACAACCTAGCCCAAGAATATGATTGGTGTTGTCCTTATTGTTCTCCACATAATCATAATTATTGTCCTAATGGTGTCATCATTCAAGCCTTGATGGTAAAAGTCATATAAAACACCTATAGATATTAGGAAGATACATAATATCCTGCTCAAAATGAGGCTACTCTTTTGAATTGGTAAGAGGAAGATTTTTGTGGTGTAAATTAGGAGGAAGCACTAACCAATGGTGGTATTTTAATAGAAATGAATACACACTCTATGAGTAAGGTAATATAAAGTGATCAGCCCCCCAGGGTTGAGCATGCTACAAATTCTAAAGTTATACAAGAAATATAAAAAGGTAACATAATCTAAAGACCACCCAATGTATCAATGGGATAGTCAAAGTCAAAATTAATAACCCCAAATATCATGATAGAAGATATAGTTCCAAAAAAAGGCACCAATAAAGGTTGATAACATTCCTTTTAGTATTATAGAACATATGAAGAAGACTAACTTGAATGTCACCATATGGGAGGCACTATCTATTCTAGTAGAGAGGGATTTGCTTTAGGAAGCTTTAAAAAACTTCCAAATAATAGATAAGGTCCTAGCTAAGGGATACACTATTATAGTTAATTTATGTCAACCTAAAACCAATATAAAAATAAGTAAAAATGGTAAACCTCCCCCTTTTTACCTTTCACTCATAGTTGGGAAGAATCTCGTACATAATGCATGGTAGACTCAAGGGCTAGTAGTTTTGTCATGACTAAGGAAATAGTTGATGCTCTTTGTATTATATATACACATGTCAAAAAAGGTGTGGTTCAATTATATGGGACTTATTTTCAAATATTTAGGACTATAAAAGGTTTAAACCTTACCATCCATATGTGTCCAATCTTGTCAATATCTCAAGATATCTCAGTTATTGACCAACCCCCTATTTTTCTATTTGCCTTTCCTAAGACTTCACTACAAAAATGGGAGGGTATTTATCTACTTATTAGTCCCATATGTTTTTTTATAATAATATATGAAACTAGAGTAAAAATAAGAGATAATCTACTTTTTATAGACAAAAAAGTCATACACTCCTATCCCTATGGATATGAATTATTAATTTCAAGATCAAGATGAATAACTTGACCATGAGGTTGTAACACCTATGTATGAAATCCTAGCCACTCATCTAGATGAATGGGGAATATCCCTTTAGTTTTATCCTTATAATTATGTAAAAAAAGCTAGGTTGGGTACATATTACATTCATGAAAAGGATACAATCATCCCAAACCTCATGAAACTAGATGAGGATCTCTAGGGAATGTGGAAAATATTATTTGATGGATCAATAAGAAAGAATGGTACAAGTGTAGGTACTATTTTGATCTCTCCCCAAAAGGAGAGTTATTTATATTCTTTCAATCTTTAGTTCAAGTACACTAACAATGTATCTAAATATGAAGCATTCATTTGAGGTTTCCAATTGGCCAAAGAAAGAGGAGTATATTAATTACAAATTTTGGTAACATAGAACTAATCATTCACCAAGTGAGATCTAAAAACACAACCAAGAATAGATTACTAAGATCTTATAAACATAGGGTTTGGAACCTATTAGAATATTTCACCACTTTAAACATTTAAATGGTACCAAGAGCATAGAATAACGATTCTAATCATATGGCCTTAGTAGGTTCCCAATATAACCTACATGAAGAGATGAATAAGAATAACAACCATCATGTCAAATTGATAGTGATACCATATGTTCATGACAATGCAACCAACTGGTAAGTTTTTGATAGTGATTAGTAAATTGTGAATTTTTTTGATTTGATTTTGAATTCTCAAATAAAAATTAGTCAAGACTCCAAGCACAATGTAGGGATCAAATCATATAATTTAGGATAAAAAATTACCCATGGGTCTTGTTACTTTGGAAAGTATCTTCAACTCTAATAATCAGTTGAAGAATGAGAATAAGAATATCATAGTCAATGAATAAGACTATGAAGTAGTAATCATCTCAAAAGGCAAAGCATTTAAGATCATAAAGGTGTGTAATACTTCAAAAAAGTAATATTTTATTGGTTGTGTCAAGAATTTGATGATAAATTCACTTCAAATTATAAATATCAAAGGGGGTTTGACCCTAGCTTAGCCCAACACAATATATAAATTGACCCAAATACCAAGCCTATTAGATAGAAATAAAGACCAATCAATCCAAAAATATAAACCTTGATGAAAAGTGAGCTATCCAAACTAATAGAGGCTAATATTAATTTCCCTATCAAACACTCATCCTGGGTTGCTAACTTGGTCCTTGTAAGGAAAAATAATGGTGAAAGTAGGCTTTGTGTAGATTTCATGGACCTAAATAAATCATCCTTGAATGATAATTATCCCCTTCCACCCATGGATCAAATTATTCAAATTATATTAGGATTTGAAAGTTTTTCTCTTTGAGATGGTTATTCTAGATATAACCAAATCCTAATACAAGAATCAGACCAATTCAAGATTGCTTTCATTACAAAATGAGGCATGTATACCTATAAAAATATGCCTTTTAGTCTAACTATTGTTGGTGCTACATTCCAAAGAGCCATGGATATGGATTTTAAAGGTTTGATAAATGAGATAATCTTAGTTTACGTCTATGCCATCATTGTTTATTCAAAACATTTTGGTGTCTACCTAGATCACCTTAGGAAGGTTTTTGAAAGGTGTAGAGAATTTAGAGTTTCCCTCAATCTAAAAAGTGTAGTTTTGTATTTCCTGAAGAGAAGATACTAGGACATTATTTCAAAATAAGGTCTTGTAATAGACCTAGAGAGAGTAAAATCTATATATTCACTAGCACTTCCAAGCCATAAAAAAGGATTACAAAGTTTCCTAGGAAAGATCAATTTTGTAAGAAGATTCATCCCAAATTTGGCCTCCATGGCCAAACCCCTTATTGCTATGCTCAATAAGGGGGTTAGTTTCAAATGTACATGAGAAGAAAAAGATAGTTTTAAAACCATCAAACAATCTATTTCTCAAGATCATACCCTTGTAAACAATAATTATGAGATTGATTTCATTATATAGGATTTTAGAGGATAAGGTAGCATATAATCTATTCTAACCCAACATAATAAAGAATAGTTGGAATAGCCTATATCCTTATTCAGTCAATCCTTGAAGGATTATGAGAAAAGTACATTTTTTATGGAGAATCAAGTATATGCCATAATAAAAGCTCTTAAAAAGTTTAGGCATATGCTTTCTAATAATAAAATTAATTTGATGGTAAGTCACCAAAGTGTTAAAGAGTTATTGTTAAGGCAAGAAATAAATGAAAAGAGAGTAGGATGGATCACAAAAGTCATGGAATATGACATGAACATCAAAATTACAAAGCTCATAAGAGGAAAAGGCTTATGTGAATAGATTGGTTTTGTTATAAAGACTATTGAGGTAGTATCTGATGTAGTATATGCCCAACATACATTCCAACCAACCACTCCACATCTATTCAATAGATGGATCAATGACATGACCATCTTCTTATATAGTGGCAAGTACCCATACGATTTATGGTAGTCCAAGAAGAGGTATTTTAGACTCCAATATTTTCCTTATGTTCTTGTTGATGGAGTATTGTTTGAGAAAGATATGAATGGAATCACATTGAGGTAAGTTGAGCACAATCAAATTCACAAGGTGCTTGAGGATTTTCATGATGGTTTATCATATGGAAATTTATTTGCAAGAACCAATGCAATAAAAATAATGAGGGGAGGATATTATTGGCCTAACCTATTAAAATATGCACATCAATGGGCACAAAACTATAATAAATTTTCTTACTTTTTAGGCAAGAAAATATTAGTAGATCTCCTTCTCAAACCAATCCAAGCTAACCAATAATTGTCCCAATGGGGATTGGATTTCATTAGCATGATAAATCCACTATTTAGTGTAGGTCAAAAATGGGTCCTCACATAAACTAGTTATTTCACTATATGGACTGAAGTGGTTGCATTAAAATATGCCATGAAGGCATTTATCCTACAATTTATGGATGGTATTATCATGATATTTGATATTACTTACACCATTATCTTAGATAATACCAAAGCTTTTATAGGCACTTAAGTGAGTGAATGAGATGTAAGGCATAATGTATAGTTAGATACTTCATCCAATTATTATCCACAAGGTAATGGCTTGGCTGAATCTACCAACAAAAATATCATAAGGATTATCAAAAGGATAATGAAGGACAACCAAAGGACATGGCACACAAAGTTAAAATCAACACTTTGGGCTGATAGGATCACTCCCAAGAGAGCCATTGGAAATTCTCCATTCATCTTAGTATATGTAATGGAAGTGAGAGTTCTAGTTTTAATCGACATACCATCTTTAGAACTCAATCAATAGTTGGAATTGATTAAAAATGATGAAATGATAGTACAGTTGGTAGAACTCATGGAGATAGAAGAAGTCAGTAACTAGTCAATACAGGTTTTGAAAGTAATCAAGATCAAATAAAGAGGACTTTAGATAAAAATTCATCTAATAGAATATTCAATGAAGGAGACATGGTTCTAAAATGGAATGCTAAAAGAGCCAAACCAAGAAAGAATACAAATTTTTATGAAATATGGAGTGGTCCATACATCATAACTCAGTACAAGGGATCGAATTCATTACAATAATTTAGGCTCATCCCAATCAATGGGATATACATCAAATCTTGTTTCTAAGGTTGTAATTCTTTCATAACATTGTATATATTAGGTTTAATTGGTTTCCATAATAAGTTTTTTCATACAAGTCAACTCATTAGGAGTCTTTATTTCCTTAGTTTGTTTTTATTTTGTTTTTCCCCATTTTTTCTCGTTTAGGCAAATCCCAATTTTTTAATTCTCTAATTTAAGTGTGTTAAGCTTAAAATGATTATATGCCAAATGAAGTAGAAGGATATTAGAAAGAAACTAATTATCAGGCAATCACCCCATAGAAGTTGCCAAAAATGTTGATATTTTTGTGTCAAAAATGTCAAAACATCTTATACCCTAAGGGAGACCCATCAAGTTTTTGTAAAACTTCTTCAAAGTGACTAGGAAACCCTTAGTGGAAACTAGAGATTTGGGTTCAATTTTTAGCTTATAAAATTGAAAATTATACTCAAACCTTTGTTTTCCCCTTTTCACATACCTAGAAGAAACCATAGGTTTAATTACAATTTTCAGATTTGTAAAGTTGCAAAATGTACCCCAACCTCCACTTCTCACTCTCCAAATTCCCAGTAGAAATTGAAACTTTGGTTTTAGTTTGAAACTTTACAAGTTATAAATTTTAAGCATAACCCCACTTTCTACCATTCACTACACTTTCAAAAACCAAAACTTCAACTACACTTTGTAACTTAAAAAGTTTCAAAGTGAAACTCAAGTCTTGACTTCCACTATTTACCACATCTGTAGAAACTGGAACTCCAGTTACACATTGTAACTTTAAAAGTTGCAAAGTGAAATCAAAGTTCCATTTTTCATATTTTACCTACCCATAAAAATTGGAACTCTAGATGCACTTTGAAACTTGTAAAGTTTTAAAGTACAACTCAAGTTTTAATTTCCCACTTCCATAGCACCAAATCACTTGGTAGAAAGTAGAGGCCAAAATGTAATTTTTTAAACTTGAAAAATTACACCATGACCCTAAAACTCTACTTCTCCTACCATTTTCTCAATAAATTTCCTAATTATCATTAATTTTAGGGTTATATTAATAAAATTAAGTTTTTTAGAAGTCATTTTTTAACATTACAAATCAGATTTGGAGCTCTACATGCCAAAAATATTTTGAGTTCTCACCAAGCCACACATCACCAATGCTATGCCAATGACATGACCACCATTACCATCCTCTACAAGCATGGTATTCTTCTATTTTCCATCTATTTTACCTCTAAACACTACTATCTTTCTATCAACAAGTCATAGGTTTCCTTTTTTGTGTAAGGATTTAGTTGTGAAACTAGGGGTTTTCCATTTTACCTTCTTCCATTTATTCATGTTTTTCTTACTAAAATCTTGTTAAAAAAATCATCCAATCATTTACCTATATTTTTAATAAATATAGGGTTTGAAAAAATTGGTTAAATCTAGAATATTCCCCAAATAAACATGTAAAATTTATCATTGTAAAATCAAATCCAAAACTTGTGTAAATCTAACTTGCAAAAGCAACTCCAAAACTTGAAAAAATATAACTTGAAAAAACAACTCAAAATATTGTAGAGATCCAACTTACAAAAATAAATCCAAATCCCCATTGAAGTTCTAACTTTCTTTTACAAACTTGAAACCTACTAAAATTTTCATTGGGCTTTGAAAGTAAAAATTACAAGTCCAAACCCCACTGTACTTTTTAGTTACAATTACATAGTATATATCTGTCAAAAATTTTACCTATAATTGCAAGTAAAAATCCCACCAACTATGTAGTTGGTTTTCCCTCACCAATTATCCAAAAACCTATGTTTGGAAAGGAAATGAAGTCTAAGTCAAAGGGACCTGATATCCCACACAACCTAGACTCTAATACAAATGAGATCATTGACATAGATCTAGGTCACATAAACCTAGATGATTTTTGGAATAGATGAAATGTTGAATTTAAGAATGATTGTATTCAAATTATTTATGAGAATGGATTACCATAGGTAGTAGCATTCCCACTATCAATGTAGAGCCCTAAACTTGTACTCGCATTAGTAGATCACTATGATGTAGAGAAGATGGTAGTGGTGAATGATAAAAGGGAAAATATTATGATCCTTGACCTTGATTTCATAGATACCATGTTCTTAATCCCAAAATATGAGAGCTATCTAGATATAACCCATGACTCTTGAAAGAAGTTTTATCAAGATGATAATAATGTATGTCTACAATTTTTAAACAAGCAATTCCTAAGAACCTTTAGACCCACATCCACAAAGATGCCTAAAACCCTTGAAATAATAGACTTCAAAAATGAATTAGGTGACATAATCATATTCTTACATAGAAATATAATGAACCAAGATGCTAAGAATTATAAGGATTGTATGTACTAGTACATATGGGTGATCTATTAAAATAACCATTATATCTACTGGGCCTAGTTGATTTTTGAATCCATCCATAAATAATTTATGGAATTCCAAACTACAATTAAGTTTTACATGACCTCATACTTGGTCTACATATTAGCAAAGGGGAGAGCATTCCTAGGATTGAACATAGTGCTTGATTAGGTCAATAGGGATTTTAACTACTATATTAACCTCACCCTTGAGTATAGAAAATAATATCTTATAAGGGTCAATGATGCTTTCATATAATTCATCATAATTATGTTTGACAAAGAGTTAGAAAGGAGAATATTCTTGGATGATGCAACATCTAAAATCACAAACTAGGTATCATATTTCATTCAGTTCCCAACATATTTATACATTAGAGTGGGAGGTTTGAGTGGTTTTACCTACACCCTTATAAGGTATGTAAGTGATAAATGGGCCCTAATAAAACTTGTGAGATATCTTGAAAAAAACCACAAGTTTTTTTCAAGTAAACATAAGTCATAGATCCACTTCCCCATTAGCATAGGGAGGTATACATGCCATTCTCTATCAAAAAGCAAATGTGTAGATACTAATTTGACTCAAATGACCTTAAGAGCTCTTGATGCAATGCCATTATATGATGTGACTATCCATATTTCTACTATATTTGGTATCACCACATATTCCCACATTCCCTTTAGGAAGATTACTGGGAAGACATGCAAGATGAAGAGGAAGTGAGATTGAGATATTATTCTAGGATGACCCTAGAACAAATCAAAACTTACAACATGGCACTAGTTGTTGAGGACTTAAAAGATGATGCATCTATATTTAATAGGGTATACTATGATAATAATATCTATTCCCAACCTCTTCTACTAGTCAAGTGGTTTATATCTTAGTCCTTCTCATTAATGGATAAGACCACCTAGGTAATAAATAGAACAATCTAAAGGCTAAGGAGAAAAAGGGTGAAGGTTACCAAGGAAACACTAAGTATCAATAAGAAGTTGAGATAAGTAAAGAATAAGGGTGTGGAAATAATAGTAGAGTGATCTAGTAATGGAACCTAAGTAGATCATGTAGATAGGCTAGTTGTATCACATAGGTAGAAGCATAATAAAAAGGCTAAAAGAGGTCCTTCTATTAACCAAGAGGCAATAACTTAGAAAATGGACTAGTTAATGTCAACTTTTATAGAGGACACAACCACTTCTCAATTACCACAAATAGTTCCCCATCCTGTATCTATCATTCAACCAACCATAGTACTCCCTCCTCTTATTTCCACTACCCAATCAACCCAAATAGATACTCCTATTTCCACTAGTCACCAGTGCAAGTGATTGTACCTTCACCCAACCCACTTGTGCAAGTAACTTGCTAGAAATCTAATCAATTTAATTGGACACTTAGACTCCACCTTCACCTCCTTCTTCCATAAACACTTCCACCTCATCCCCCATATCCAATACTAATCCATTAATCACTAACACCACTCAATAATACATGGTTTCAAACTCAATCATCCTGACTATAATCCCACTAGCCATCCCAACCACTGGGGTAGTTACTACTTCATTTTCATCTCCCATCACATTCCTCATTTCATCAATTCTGAGTATTCCTACCACATTTATTGATTCATTCATTTATTTGTATTCCACACTTTCATAGGTTACACTATTCCATCTACTTATGCCTACCCCTCTACTCATGTCACTCCTAGCTCCCATAGCCTTAATAAGCACATCAATACCCACATCACCCATTCAAATACCCATTTATTCCACTCCATTAGTAACCCAAGCCCCTACTAAGGATGTGGATATACAATTACATATTGATACAACTATGGTTTTTCAATCCATAAATGAGAAAGAGATAGCAAAATCATCAACTAAGGATTCAGTGTCAACATCAGTGATAAATAAAACACTAGTCATCACAACCACTAGTGTAGTGACTTCAGCTATAGATTCACAAATGATAGTTACAGGTTTATAAGCTACCACTCCAAGTTATCTATCACAATCAATGATAAATAAGTGGAAAAAAATGGTGTCTCCAAACACACTATACTGTATCCTTTTGGAGGTATAAAAAAAGATAAAAGGTAGGCCCTAAGATCATATCCAAGATATCATATGATTTATCAGGGGAGAGATATGTGGAAATAGCAATCCCCCCACTAGACAAACAAAAAGGAGATCAAGTGGTGGGGTATTATCAAATATCTAGATTACACCTAGGTTATCGAATAAAATAGAGACTAAAGCATGATGTTAATTCAAGCATCAACTCTTTTTTTGAGAAGATGGATAATGACAAGGTCATAAAATATGAATTGAACAATAAAATTGAGTAGTTGAAAACTACCTTAAAGAATTTCATATAACTAGTAGCCCAACCAACTTATTTTCTTTCTCAATTCCTTAAAAAAGAAACAATTTAATCAATGACATAAATTAGAAGTATGGGGAGGGATATGAATGACTAGTCTAAGGAGTTTATCATGAAAGGAAACATAGTAATAGAGCTATTAATGACTATTAAAATATTTTGAAGGATTATCAGGCATATTTGAAATATAAATAAGCAAATACAAGGAAGAGATTGAAAGGTTGAACCTATTCTTCACAAAATTTTAGGATATTGACTTGATTGAAACTAATATCCTCATATTAGAGAAGATATTGAAGAGTTATTCAGAGCATGAAGAGTTGGATAGGGCCATCCATTTTAGAATCAAGATAATCATTAAGAGTATTAATAAGGCCAAGGCTACATGTGATAAGGCCAAAAATATAATTTACGACATTAAATATTTTCTTAGTAAAATATCATGTGAATCAATCAATTGTCAGGATCAAATCCTTTCAGTTTAAGAAGTTTAGGACAAATTCAAAGGAATAGTCAAGAGAGTCAACATAGGATATAATGTTCAACTTGATTTTCATCCATCAATTCATCATGTATCAAAATACACTAGATCAGAATAGGAAAGACACTCAAGTCTATAGACATATATCTAGATAAATTTTTGAAGTGATATCATAATGTGAGATAAGTAATCTTTAAAATGTTGGTCCTAATGAAGATCACCTTCAAGAGATCTTCATAAGCTTTGATGCTTATATTGAAAAATACAAGAAAAGAAGGATAAGGAATATTTAGAGGTCATGGTTGTAGACTAATTATTTCAATTAATTATAAATATATATTCTATAAATTACATTTCTTTGTTGTAAGGATAACTGCAGGTTGCAAATTACAACTATCATTTTGACATCTCTTTTTGAGAAAGATCCACTTGTATTTTTCAAGTATCTTTTTGACAAGCTTTAAGTTATAAAAATGAAACTTGTAAATTGCACTTTTCTTTTTGACAAAGTTTGATTTTCTTAACTTGAAAAAAATCATGTTTTTCTTTTTGTCAAGTTAAAAGACTTATAAATTTGTAAAAGTTTCAACTAAAAAATATAAATTAAGTTTTGCAAGTTATAACCTAAAATATCTAAAAGAATTAAATTTTTCTAAGTGCTACTTCATTTTGGCACCTCATTCCTTGGAAAATATAATAACATCTAAACTCAAAGAGGAAGAGGATCTTTGCATGAAGATTATAATGAATTTCTCCACTCCTCCAGCATTAGTTGAAGTCCCCAATAATTGCATTTTTATTTTTCCATCCATCTACCTCATTAAGGATGCCATTCCAAACTGAACAGGATGCCATTTTCATGAAGTTCCCAGATTTTAGTTCTCTTTAACTAGTTTTAAGGTTTTGATAACTCCCTCTCTTTTAAGAGAGTATTTTGTATAAATATGGGTACCCAATCATACCCCATCAATATTTTTGTTGTTGGATAAATTATTCTTCATTTTGAATAATTGATCTACATAACGGATTGAAGTTTTGCCTTCCTTATCTATGTTATCTTTTTGTATGAATGGCTCTTTATTATATTTTTGAATATTTTAATTTTGGTTTCAATCATTTAGATTCATCTATGGTATTCATTTCTTTCCTTTTGAAAACTTGTTAAGAGAAAATAAATAATCTTGTTCCTTATATAATAGGTGCCTAATATTACCATTAGTTTATACTTGTATAAGTTTGTGCTTCAATACATTTCAATATATGTGTTGTTCTACTGTGTTCATACAAATAAATAATTAATTTACACTATAATAACTTGGTGAAATAACCATATTCTAATTTTAAATTTGTTCTAAACCTCTTTTCCTCACAATTCAAACCCTAGTTAGGAGAAAGATCATTAAGAATTAGTATTTTGATGTGTACTGGTAATACATCATTTACACTGAACTTAGTGAAAGGAACCCAACCTTATCTAGAGGTTCAACTTAATTCACCAAGGTCCCACATCTTTGAGGTAATCCCATTGTGTCATTATATTTCCCATAGTTTTCAACTCATACTATACAACACACTACCACACAAAGATGGGTGTAAAATCTAAGTGATAACAATGACCATTTTATTTTCTGGTTTCTCTAGTTTGGTTTTTTTTGGATATTTTGATCTCCTACCAATGGATAACACCTCACTATATATTTTATGGGGTCTAAATAATTTGGTTCTAATGGTATTTTCCCCTAGGTTGGTTTATCGCTTTTGCTTTTGCTTTTAGGATGTACACATATTACCTTAGCATATATATATATATATATATATATATATATATATATATACATATATATATACATATATACATATATATATACATATATATATATATACATATACATATATATATATATATACATACATATATATATATATACATATATATATATATATATATACATACATACATACATATATATATATATATATATATATATATATATATATATATATATATATCTTGTGAAATAGGTTCTTATTACATGGGCAATGACATCTCTTATGAAATAATTTATTTTTCATAGGAGATGCAATAATTTATAGAGTAAGTGATGAGACAAATTAATAATTAGGTTCCCATTGTGTAGTTATTTTCATATTTTTTTGCATGGATTCCTCTTATGTAAGAGATGAATTCTAAGGCTAAGATTTCTATATTTCAAAGCATGATATAAATTTTTTGAATGCCCATGAATTATATGATAAGCACAATACTAGTTATCCCCATACAAACTAGGTGAATAATATTAAGGGTGAATAGGAGGAAATGTGATCAATTTATTATATAATTTGTTTTCTAGAAGTATACTTTGAGAATAATCAAACCTAGGGAACTATCTCTTCTTATGAAAGATGTATTAGTAGTTAAAAATTTATTTTGTTTCTTAACCCATGATGGAGTTAAAAAATTATTTTGTTTGTAATTATAGGGATATCAATAAGTGTGTTTTCAACATGGTTATCTTCTTAGTAATGTGCAAAACCTTTTTCTAGTGGAATTGTCTTACAACAAAGAGATAAAAAAGAGATAAGAATGATAACACAATTTCTCTTACAGAGGAAAAGTTAGGCCCCTAAAAAAAATGTATTGTTTTTATAAGTATATTAGCTGATAAATTAATTAATTCATAGAAGTTTTGAATATTAAGAAATAATCATTAGTAGGTTTAATGTTTCCTTGGTGAAGATAGGGAAGACACTCAAATATAACTTTTGGTCTCTTATTGTGAATATATATCACTAAAAATATTTATTCAAACTAAAGATAATAATGTAAAGAGCCACTCTAAATATGATAAAACCAACCTAAATCATGACCACTTAGGGTTTATAAAATAATTTAATAATAATTATATCATAAATATTATATTTCCCAGTAGAAGCCACAAAGATCTTAAGATGCAAATAAATATCACTAGTCCCATTAAAAAATTAAAATATAGACATGATGAAATTATGAGACAATCATGAGTTTAAAATATCACATGCTATGGGATTTCCATGTATTTATTTATAATCAACCAAAGCATAATATTATTTATTTTATTAATAAATATTATGTCATCTTTATTGTAAGGTACCTATGATATGCAATAGGATTATACCCTTTTATGAATGCATGTTAAGTTCCTTAAATGATTCATTTATTGGTTGAATCATACCATTGATAATTTATAGAGGTACACTATTCCTTACATGTTTTGTAACCAACCAATTGTTACAAAGCACATAAGATGGGGGACCACAATTGCAAGCCAAAGGGGGGAATCTATACCTAACTTTTTATTTTCAACATCATTTCAACATTAATTGTAATTAAGTTAATCACATTAAATGAAAATAAATCCCTATAGTTATTTGAGGATAAACCCTAGTGTGATAAAAAAAACATTAAAATAGATGTGAAAATAAAAAATCCTAAAGGCATAAATGTTTGTAACACCCTAGTTTGATTGTTTTAAAGAGTAGAGGTTCACCATTTATGTTTACCCTAATTATGGTTTCACACAAATAGGAATTAACTAATTTAAATTAAATATATATAAACACGCATCTATAAAAGTATAAAATTTAGATCCATCTAACTAGTGGAGCTCAAGTAAACATGGAAAATGCAATAAATGAAACAAGACTATATAAAATAATTACAATAGGTTAATTAATTATCACACCTAATTATTTTTTGGAATTTTTAAATTTTAGAATAACTATAGATACTATATATATCCTTATCTTGAAATATATGATCATGTAACTTTGTTTAGTTAATCATGTGTGGGCATAGGTTAGTCTTAGTTAGAATGGCATTGATCATAACTACACTAGCTAAATATGTCCATGTGTCATTGATTTAGTCATGCATAAATTTATTAAAGTTATTATTTTTTCACTAGTGCATTATCTCTTTTATGATGTGTGCATACTTACACCTCACTATTTCATGAAGAACAATATGCAAAATTAATGCTCTTGTATGAATCTAAATTTTCTCACTTCATTTAACATAATTAGTACCACTATTAGTCAATGCTAATTTTTCTTATCTAATTTATCCCCTTTAATCCTACTAATGTATCCCCTTTTTTATCTAATATTCCACTCATTCCTCTTCATTTACTAATCTTAGTCCTATCCCACTTCTTCATTAATTCCACTCATCATCCCTTTTCTTATTCTAATACTCACTTATCTATTATTTGTGAATTTTAAATTCCCATGGCCCACCTACTAGCCTATTCCTAGGCTCTCCTACACCCCAAGTCCCTAATCACCTACCTAATACCTATCTAATCCCCCATATAATAATCATTTTAAATAATTTATAGGATTTATGGATCAATTAATGGTCATGGTGGAGTGATCATGTGAGTCAAGCAATCGCATAGCTACAAGTAATTGAAACCATCAAGCAAGAATAACAACACAGAGTTAGTCTCTATGACAATAATGTAAATGCTCCAAAATCAAAATATCATTATGTGAATGCAAAATCAAGATGCCAAATATAAGCTACATAACATTTTTAAATGGAAAAGAGAGAGGGAAGAGGTAGAAATGCCAACCAATAGGAAGGTGACACCTCATAACCTACTCACCTAATTAAGCATGATTTATTAACTTAAGCAAGATTAATAAAAGGTGTAAGCAAAACATAGTGGTAAAAAGGCCTACACCAACACCCCTCTTAAGCATAGCTTAGGTAGGCAATACAAAAAATGGGTCCCTACAAAAAGCCTGATGAGGTACCCATTTACATAGAATCCCCCCAAAAAGAGAAGTAACCCCCATCACAAAAGAGAGTACACCCCCCAAAAAAATAGAGAGAGAAAGAAAGAAGGAGCTAAGAATCCAAATAAAAAGATGAGATCCTCTTACAGTGATAGTATATTCCCAACACTGAATGTTGAAGATGATCCAATTACATTGAAAAACACTCCTCCGCTTCGGAAGAAATAAAATGACATAAGAGTGCAAATAATCCCCCCATTATAAAAAGGAATATGAGGGAAGAAAGATCATCAAATGTGCATCTAAAAACTTATCAAATGTCTCCATGTCCATAGGTGAAAATGACACAATCTAAATAGGTACATGCCTAATCAAAGAATTAGGTGACAAACTAGGACCATGTAGAAAAACATGATGAACAAGATCCAGAGATGATGATGTGATGATAGCTATGTTGAGGTTGTCATAAAATAAGCTAAATAAACCATAAAATGTGTCCTTCATGTTTATAATATGGATCTCCACAAACAAGTCTAAAACACCTATCAAGAGATCATCACTAAATGTTGAAACTAAAAGACTATGTATGTCTTGATGCAAAGAATCACTGAAAGCTCTTGATGAAGTAACTATGAATTTTTAAGTAACAATAGATGAAAGAGGATGCAAAGTGTCCTAAAAACTATGTGAGGTATCAATGAATGTCAAACATATAAAATTATCATCTAATGATGATGTGTCCACAAAAGAAGAGGCATCAATAATCTTATTAGGTCCTTAGTCATCCAAAGAAGCCTCACTTTCAGATAAAGATCTAATGTCTCTAGACAACTATTAGATGATGGTCCATGTAGTAAAAGGGCACTGAGTATACTCAATATGATGCATAATATCCTTAGATATAGTTAAACATATTAGGCCATATGCCATGTCATTATTGTTAAACCATGTATTTTTTGTTCATAGGTAGTTCATTTAGAAACAAGTCTTAGGAGATAAGGTAGTAGATCCTACTCTAGGCAATGATTGTTTATCCCTTGATTCCAAGAAAAATAGTTCTCTAAATTTAGCCTTATAATATATTTATGGAATATATTCATGATGAAAACCCAAAAGTGGAACTTATAGACACCTAAATCTAGCCATCGATAACCCCCAATTAGGCTTTTGGCCAATTTCCACCCAAAATGCACAATTTGGCCTAAAAATAATAAAACATGCTAAATCATTTGAAACTAACATATTAAAGTACTAATTTTGTCTAGGGTATCCCTAAATGGGATAATGTAATTTATGGACTAGCTAACTTTGATTAGATCATTTTGAGTCAAAATACCAATTTTACACCTAGGTGCTCTAGATTACTCTTTCTTATCAAATCTCTTGCATGAGACACGTGCCTTTGTTATTTACTATTGGTAACTTCCTAAATGGGAATATAGTTCCAACACATATGATAGTGCCTTCCAATTCTAATCCATTCAAAATTTAGACCAATAATAAGGTATTTTAATCAATTTGAGTGATTTCCACATAAAGTGCTTAATTGTGTTTAAGAGCTAATTAACCCAAATCAAGGAATAATTAATAATTCCATGGAAACTTGTTGAATAATTTGTTTGAGAAATGAATATTGAATATTTGCATCATCAAGTGACCTCATTTCTTGGGAAGGCATCCCTAGGCCATAAATGCCAAAAATATCAATATTCATGCCCTCCATTCCTCATCAATGCCTTCCATGATGCCCTCCATGCCTCTTATTTTCCCCTTCTTCCAATGTCATGATGAGGATAATTACAAACTTAATTCTAAAATTTGAATTAATCCTCAACCACACATCTCAATCTTGAGATGGATAGTTCAGGTTGATTCTAGACATTCTAAAAAATCTATAAATAGAGAGGCCATGAACATCATTTCTAAGTCTTGATTATACAAATTAATAATGATAAAATGGTTCTAAAAGATTAAATAAAATAGTGTTATCATGCTAAATTAATTCCAAGCTAAGCCAAACCACAAGCCAAAGGTGTCAAGGAGAGATGGAGGTAGCCAAGCTTCCATTGTCAAAGACTTCATGAGCACAAGATAAGCAAGCCACTACAACAAGCATTCGGAGCATCCAAGGAAGTAAAAGAGGGTTTATTTTTCATTTTAGTTGTGTGTTTTATTCATGTTTGTTAAATAATATATCCCTAGTGTCTAGGCCTAGATATGTTATGCTATTAGTGTGTTTATTTCATTTTGTTTTCATTTTGGAACTAACACCATACTAACATTCCTCTCTTGAGTCACATTCCTAGATCACATTATGGCATGTTAGGTGGGACTAAAAACATCTCACACCTAAATAATATCATTTTTCAACTTTAGAATATTTATTTGGGCATTTGAAACTCTTGTAAATTGATTTTCTAACTTTATTTTGCCATTTTTGTTTGCCACAGTTTTACATAGTAACCAATGTTGGAAAGTA
This sequence comes from Torreya grandis, assembly GCA_037957365.1. Classification (NCBI taxonomy): domain Eukaryota; kingdom Viridiplantae; phylum Streptophyta; class Pinopsida; order Cupressales; family Taxaceae; genus Torreya; species Torreya grandis. The sequence continues at coordinate 354,957 of JARHVA010008445.1, forward strand.
AGACCGACATCAGTTACATAATTTAACTGATGTCAGTTAGAAAAAATAACATCAATTATATTTTGGTTAGCCAAGGTAACCATCATCATTTCTATATAACTGATGTCGGTCATTGTGTTTTTCCAAAAACACAAACTTGAGAGCTATTTTTCCAAAGTTTATTGTTTCAAAATAAAAAGAGCTTCAAAGTTAAAGGACATGCTAACATTTTTTGTATAGTACCAAGCTTGATATTTTCTCAAAACATGTTTAAATCACCTTTTCATGATTAAAAATCAATTAGGAACATTGTGTTGGGTGTTTAACAAAAAATTTAGATGTTTTTTGGTGAATGTTTTCAAATTTTGCAACTAAGACCAAGGGGTCAAATAGACACCACCAAATCTTTTATTTTGGGCTTAAAATTGAACACACTTATCAATTCTTGTTTCCAATAGTTATTTATTCAAATTTTTGTTTGGCAAAAAGAGGGATGTTGCATGTATGTTCTTCCATTTGTCCCCTATAGGGAACCCTTGGAATCAAAAGCACCATTCCTATTGCAAATAGCCTATTCAATGGCTTAGAAAGAAATTAATCTAAAGCACTCTCCAAATACTCGTTAAAGTTTGGATGACCTTGAAAATGACCCTAAAATATTTTTGCTTTCATGATTTTTTTATTTTTATGCAAAACTTGTCTTGCGAGGGGGACTTCATCACCTCTTACAAATTATTTAGGGAAGCTTTGACCCAAGGTTTCATTTCCTGACATTGAATTCATTTGGCTCCTTTAGAGTTGCACATGGGACATAGTGTCACTTTAGACATCACACTACATTGAGTGAATAATAGGATGTAGTGGTTATAAAAAGGTATATACCTTTTTACAAAAATCCAAGTGATACGAACCCAAAATCCATGCTTTATTTTACATTGTTTGGCATGAAAGTCATTGTGCAATTGATTCCCCTAGATGATTCAAAAAAAAATTAGATCTTAGACAAATCCCCACTTGAAATGGAAGTATTTTTGGTACAAGGTGCACCTTAAGATCCATGTCGTAGTACTATCATTTGAGAGAAGGGGGGGTGTAAAAAACCTACTATATAATGCAAATTTACTTTTAGATGAACACTTAAAATCCTCTCAAATGACGTATATTGACAGACTCCAATCATACCAAGAAACCTTATTAGTTTAGGATATAAGATAGATTAATTAGGGGGTCTTGTCCTAGATTAAAGTCTTGTTTGGAGGAAAAACTTTGTGTAAATAAATAATACAAACCAAACACATAATCAAAATTTTCCTTTGAACAAAGAGGCACTATGATTTCTGCATGAGATCATCAGTTTGCCTTATTCAAAATTTCATCAAAAGCTTGAGAGTCATATCATCCAATTTGGTGCATTTATGATACCCAATTGAGTCTAGAACTTTACCAAAGCTGTTTAATTCCTTTACTTATAAATCTAAATTTAGAATTACTCCTTTACAAGTTCATAGGGTTGATGTGTTAAGTGGGTTCACCATTTTCACTAAACTTGAGGTAACTTAGGTTTAATTTCTAATTTAGGTCAAAGGTCATTTAAAGACTCATAATCATTATCATCACTTGATAAACTTAATCCATTTTGTGATAAAACACTTTCACTTTGAGTCTATGCACCACAACATTTTGAATCAATAAAAGTAGTGTTATGTTATCAAAATTATAGGAAAATGTATTTACCTTAAATTTTTGAAACAAACTTTTTTTTTACACATTTTGGGTAGTATAACATCATTACGCTACTCAAAACATTTAAAACATTATTTCAAATATCCTCTTGCATATAGTTTCAAAAAAAATCCTACATTTTCAGCCCAATCCAAATTTACTTTTATAATCTTTTATCTAAAATCATAGTTATATTGATCACCTTTGTATATCTTTTTTTTCAAAGGAACTAGGTTTTAAACCATTTTTTGAGAAAATAAACTATTTCTAAAGTGCCTTTTGTTTCATACCTTATACCTAGTTGGTCAAGTTCATGTCCAAGAATCAAATGCCTAGTGTTTGTTAAAAGTATTTCAAATCTATTAGATTAAAACTTTCATCTATTTTCAAAGTCTAGCTTTTGATGCCATTTGGACAAGATTCCTAACACATGCCTTGTTTGAGCCTATCTTTTAATGCCGCATTTAGCCAAAAGATCTAGCAACTTTTAAATTTCTAGATTAGACTAAATTGAAACACTTCAACCTTAGAGTTTGGCATTTTTATTTTAGGTTAATCTAATTGCTTATCTTTATGTGAATAGTGAAACATTAGATACTTCATGCTAGTTTGTTTCCTCATAAACCTTTGCATAAACCTTTTAATCCTTTTGAAAAATATAGAACAAATGAGAACATCATCTGTTTTAGACATTATCCTTTTTAGAGTATGTATCTCTTTGACATTTTATCACAAAGCATTGACTATGGATCCCAGCATGTACTCCTACACTCGTAGTGGAATCATGTAGAATCTAGGAATTAGTAATGTGGTGTCGTAGGAAGAAATGGTGCAAGACTTCTATGAAAATAATATTGCTTATGAGATAGATTCTTATAATACTCAATTAAGGGCACAGAGATAAGATCCATTGGCTAATTATCTAGTTAATATACCACCTTATTCAGAATGAGACTAGGAACAAACCACACAATACCTAGATATAATACATATAGTGGATGAGCTAGTACATTAACAGTCATATTATAATAATATGGCTTCCACGTATGATCCATTTTTATTTGAGTGACATTTGTTAGAGAACAAAGATGAGATTTTGGCTAGAGCCATAGAGGTAGGGGCCAATTTTCTAGTAGACTTCCCCCATGAAAATTTACCAAGTCTAGTAAGAGTACCCCACAATATAATTTTTGATTAATAGGCTTCTTCTACCAATCCTATGGCTCTAGTCCAAATAATGTATCAAGACCCCAATATATCTGAATGAGGTAAAAACATCAAGGAATATCACTTTAACCAAATGCAAATAACATATCAAACCTACCTAAATCTAGCACATGATTTCAATCATATGAACATGATAAGTAAGCCTCTTATTAACCTAGCTCCTTCAATAGGAGTTTTGATAGAGTTAACTAGACAAGAGAATCAAAATTTTGATCCATTCATACAAACTACTTTGATAAATAACTTGATGCATATACCCATTATTAAAGAAGTGTCTTCAGCCTGTACATAGAATAGTGAGAAAAACATAGTAGACAATGTGCAAATAACATCTAATCTTGATTAAAGTGGTACTAATGTGCAAAAAATTAGCTAACAACATGTGCCTATAGTTAATCCTATGAATAAGACATCATACCAGGGAGTAAGAGTTTCTACACCCCAACCTCAACTGGCTGCTTCCTCAAATATACAACCTATGGGATTAGGTAATCAAACAATGGCTAATGTCATGCCTTAATGATAGTATGTGATGAACCCTACTCCTCAATAAGTAATGAGTAGTATTCCATAACAACAAGCATAATCTAGTGTATCAATGCAAAAGAAGAAAAATACATTGCCACCTCAATTAGGGGAAACTAATGTTCCACCTCACCAAGTAATGATGAATGCACCTCTTTAGTCATAGACTAATATGCCAATCCAAAACCAAGTAATGACTAGTGAATAATGTGCAAATATGGGTCAGTGACAAATGCCAAATCTATAACTTTCTTTCACTTCCTCATAGATATTTATGTAATAAGGAGGTCTTCATGTCTCTTAGTTACCTATTAGATAACCATTGGTCTAAAATGTGTCACAAATCTAGAGATAAGGTCTTGGTCCACAAGTTCCCACTCAACAACAAGGTTTTATTAGTTGGTAGCATGTCCCTTTTGAACCACAGTAGGCATAAGTTATATCCCTCCATCTCAACCATAAAATCCTCCAAGTCAAACCTTTATCACCAACCCAAACTATAATATTGCACAACCAAATATGCAATTTCAATTACATCCTAATCCACATGCATATTCTTAGTCCATTCCCCAACCAAACCAATGTACCCCAATAGGTATCTCCATCCTATCCTAGTCAAAGTGTCCCACTTGTGACCTCCCAACCATCTATCCAAACCAATATTCTCCCTCAAACCAATATTCCTTCCAATTTCCTATCCCAAGAATTACAACAGATGAAAGATGTGATTGCTACTATTCAGGTGGGGAAACAAACTAAAAATTTAAAATTAGATAATGTATGTTCTTATCCATTCAACATGGATTATTTTTATATACCATTTCATCTAGGATATGAACCATCAAAACTTGATAAATACAAAGGGAAAGGTGACACTAAGGCTCATTTGACCAAATTCTTTATTACATGTCAACCAGTGGCATATAGTGACATATACCTTTTGTTGTTATTTCCAAGGAGCTTGGATAGACAAACATTGGAGTGGTTTTTGAAGTTGCCCAAAAATTTGTTAATGGATTTTGATGATCTTTTTGATAAGTTTGTGTAGCACTTTTCCTATAATCTTAAACATGAGATTTCATTAGTGGACTTAATGCAAGAAAAGAAAAAAATTGGTGAGATTTTTTCAAGTTATTTAAAATTATGGAGAATCCATACAAGCCATTTCACCCATATTTTACCAAATAAACAATTATCCACTCTATTTACCAAAACTTTGCATAGTGAGATAGCTATCATTTGGAACTACAATGTGCACATACTTTTAAGGAAATAATTAACAAAGGCTTATTGATTAAGTGAACACTCATCAATAAAAGAGTCATCAAGCTTAAATCAACTAATCAAAATCAAGGTACCAATAAGGTAAATTACCAATATCCCATTTAAGCACTAGCATCGCAACCAACCTAGACCAATAACCACGAAAGACTGAAGTAATTTAATCATAATAGGAATGTTGTGAGAAATTGAGTAATCAAGTCCAATCATGTCTAAATGGTGAAAACATCATTTTTACTACCTTTTTAAATTACTCCTACTCAACTAATGCTGCAAGCACAATAACCAAAACCTACACAACAAATATAATAAAATTTATCATTACAAACCCCTCCTCCTAGAAGAACCGTGCCTACACATTATGTCTTTAGTGACCTAGGAGAACCTATTGAGTCTATGTTTTGAAAGCTTACTTCTACTAATATTTTTATTTGGCTCATACCAAATCATTATCTACAAGGCATTCCTTATCCTGATTGGTACTGTGAAAATGAATTCTATGACTATCATCAGGTCAATGGGCATAATCTACAAAGATGTGTCTAAATCAAGAATTTAATTGAGAATATGTTAGATAATGGATAAATAATATTGGATAATTGTGCTTCCACTTCTAATCGAACTCTTGGGATTTATCAAAACCCCTTTCCCTAGCATAACAATCAACATCAGCAAAATAATTAGCAACAATAACAATAATGGCTAGCATAGCAACAAAATAAAAATTAAAGTTTGAACTAGTTGAATCAAAAAAATTAGTAGTAGAATCCATAATAATAGAAAAATAGAAAAACCCAAGGTCAAAATGGTAACAAACATAAAACCTCCCTTGTAGTTGTACATGACTATAATAGGGTTGTAGGCCATATTGTAGGGGTAGTGTTAATACCATCTCCATTAATCCTAAACCAAGCACTAATAAAATTAGACCATTAATAAATAACAACATTCAAGTAGATTACATGGATAATCCTTATTTGACCTACGAGTGGATACAAGCAAACCAAAAAACTAGGACTTCCCCTTTTGGACCTTATATCGACAACTCATCCTTGCCACATGATTACATGTGAGTGTATTGGCAACTGAGACTTGTCCTGTCTGGTCCCACACCATTTTCAACATTTATTAGCAATAATGGTCTAGTATTTAATCTTGACTATGTAATCACAACTTAGAGGTCAAATATTACTATCCCAAGCCAAAAACCATCCACCACTTTTCCTATCATCCAACCAACTATTTAACCTTGAAATAAACCATTCACTACTGACCAAGACAAGAAATTTGATATTGTGTAACAATTACAGAAGACACTAGCACAAATTTTTATTTTAGATTTGCTATGAATGTCAATAATCTACAAGAACATCTTGAATGAGTTTTTGACCCAATCCATGGTCTCTATTGACATATCCCCTAATCAATTTCAAGCTTTGGTTAGACACCTAGCTCTAACCCAACAAGTCACATTTAACCAAAGCGATATGTCTTCCCTTGGTCCACACTATAATAATCCATTATACATAGAATTTTATATAAAGTGACATAAAGTGAAACATGTCCTTATAGACAATGGATCAAGCCTTAACATAGTGTCTCTAAAGCTCATCAAGTTTCTTGGGTACATAATGGCATATCTCCAACTAGAAAAATAAATATCAAAACCTATGATAATTAGGAAAGAGAATCATAAGGCACCATTGGTTTTCTAGTTATTATTGGGCCTTTGACCCATGACATACTTTTCCATTTAATTTATCTTGAGTTATCATACGATATGCTTCTATGAAGGCCTTAGTTACATGAGATTCATGCAATCCCATCAATGCTACACCAATATATCAAGTTTTTCCACTCAGGGATGGAAGTGAATATTCTAGGAGATTTACACTCATATGAACATTAAAAGCATCTTGAGTCTCAATTTCAAAGCTATAATTATCACTATGGTATGAATCCAAGTTCTAAGAAGGATAAAGGAAAGGCTATACTTATTGATCCTTCACTAAATAATTGCATAGATCATAATACCTTGGATTCCTTTTCCCGCATGCCACCTCTTGAAGATTCTAATCATTTCACCATTTTAGATAATGGATTGGGAGAGCATGTGACCCATGATACATTTCATATTTCCAATCTTCCTCAAAATTTGAAAACCTTTGGGTGACCTAAGGTCATCCCACATATGCATTAGCAATAAAAGAACAAAGATAAGGGACTTGTTACATTTGTACCATCATCTGGCCTAGGACTTGACCCTCTTGAATGGGATGAATCATGGTTATACAATGAAAACCAAGCTAATTTTTATAAAAATGCCATGTATCCTATTCCCAATAGGATCATGAAGCATCACAATTATGAAGGAAGAGGCCTCAAACCAAATCAGCAAGGAACCATCGAGCCAATTTCCATGACTAAGTATGAAAAACCTTATGGAATTAGATTTAAACCACTTGGGGGTGACCCCACATATCTTATTCAAACTCCATCACTAGTGACTAGTGATGATGATGTTGACAATGAAGTAGGGTCTGATCATAGCCTCACCTTTGATAACCTAGCTAAAACCAACCTATTTGATAATAATGTCATTTGTACCCTTACCTTGGCCATTCATCACAACCATTTGTCATTATATTATCCCCAACTGATAGATTGGGACCAACAAGAATCCAATCTATTAATTAATGAGTTTGAGAATGATGAGGCATTCTATGATTTCTTAGGCCTTAGAGATAATGTTCCATTGGGATATCACAAATCAAGATTCTCAATCACAGTGGATCCTATCACCTATTTTGGAGAGTGAGTGAACACCCTTAGCTAAAAATAAATGAATAAAACATTGAGGTCCCAAAGTGAAAACCTCTTTTAGGCACTTTTTGAGGAGGTAAAAATTAAATATAAAGGTTAGTCTCATGGTGAAAACCTATTTCAATCACCATTAGATGGAGGTGTTCATTCTTCTTTGAATTTAGACTAGGAGACCACCAATGAAGAACTTGCCTATAGATCTGAGTTTAGCTTTGAGAAATAACAAGTATTTGATCAAATTCTCTAATAATTTTCAATTATTTTTATTACATTGCCAGATCTCCCATTAGGGGACTCAAATTCATCATGTCTCGAAGAAACTGAAGAGCAAGTCTTAAAGGATGACCTTGACATAATACAAAAATTTAAGTCACTACCTACTATCCTAGAAGATGATTCAACCCTTCTAGTTGAAGATATAATAGAGGTAAATATCAAGATTCCATCAAACCTAAAATGGATAAAATTAGGGGCATCCCTCACTAAGGAGGAACATGACATCTTTATAGCTCTGTTGAGAGAATTTGTAGATATCTTTGCATGGGCCTATTTTGACATGCTAGGTTTAGACTCCACCTTGGTTATGCACCACCTTATGGTTAATCCTGATGCCAAACCAATAAAACAAAATTTATGTAAGATGAATCCTCACATTAATATATTAGTAAAGAAAGAGTTATAAAAACTCTTAAAATTAGGATGTATCTAATCCATTAATTACTCATAATGGATCTCTAATATGGTACCTATTAGTAAAAAACTTGAATGGATCAAAATTTGTACTAATTTTTGAGACGTCAGTAAAGATTGTTCTAAAGATGATTTTCCCTTGTCTAATATTGACATGATCATTGAATCCATGGCAAGTTATGAAATTCTTTCACTCATGGATGGCTTTTTAGGATATAATCAGATTAGAATAGTACTAGAAAACCAACATAAAACAACATTCACCACTCCATGGGGAACATTTCATTATCAGATCATGCCATTTGGCCTTAAGAATGCTATATATACATATCAAAGATCCATGACTATCATAATCCATGATATGATGCATGATATTTTTGAAGACTATGTCGATGACATATTAAGAAAATCCAAAACCAAGGCCAATCATCCAGCAGGATGCATAAATAAATTTGAAAGATTACAGGAGTAGAAAGTTAAACTTAATCCAAATAAATGTGTGTTTAGTGTATATTAAATAAAATTACTTAGATTTATCATGTCTCATAGAGGTATTGAAGTTGATCTAGCTAATGTCCATGCTATAATTAAGATTTTACTACCAACTAATTTGAAGTAACTCTATAGTTTGTAGGGTAAGATCCAATCAATCTGACACTTCATCTCTCAATTAGTATAAAAGTGTCATCCATTTACACACCTTTTGAATAAGGGAGATACATGTCACTAGGATGATTACTTCCAAATATCTTTTAACAACTCAAATATTATCTTATTAATTTGCCTATTTTATTACCTCCTATGCTAGGAAAGCCATTGTTGTTACACCTATCAACTATCAACCATGCTCTGGGAGCACTCTTGGCTTAACATGATGACAATGGAAATAAACATGTTGTATAATACTATTAATGATTTAAAATTACACTTGTTATAACACCAACAATGGGAAGTTTCAAGATGTGGGACTTGCGACTTGAAACAACCTCTAGATTTTTAAGAAGCTGGTCTCTTCTTTATATCAAGTCTATACCAGGAAAAGGGATAGGAATTTTAACAGAAACACAAATGCAAGAAAGAAAATATAACTATGGCAATGCACCTAAATGTAATTTGACCTTAATCTTGAGCACAGTGATACTATATGTAAGAATCATTTACATTTAAGAGCAAACAAGTGCATGATTAATATAAAAGATGAAACAATAAAAACAGAGGCTCACAGCATAGACTAATTTTGTAGTGATACAAAAAATGTCAACAAAGGCACAGGGTTCAATCTTCTTATTTGAATTTTCTAGTCACATAAGAGGCATAGAAACACGCATAGTTATATAAACTTTTCAACTTAAGAAAATGGAACAAAGGCAAATGACATTCCTAATCATAGCTCTAGAAAGTCTAAACTCTTGACAACATAGTCTAGACTACTTTTGCAATGACATAAAAATTATCAATAAAGGCACAATATTCAATCTTCTCATTAATTCTCTAGTCACATAAGAGGCACAAAAACACACACAGCTACATAAACCTTCCAACTTAAGAAGATAGAACAAAGGCAAATGATATTCCTAGTCACAGCTCTAGAAAGTCTAAACTCTTAACAATAATTCTCTCAAAAAATTCTCTTTGGTATCTCCTTCTAGTGATATCTGTACCCTTATTTATAGCCTTTGATTCACTCCAAATTGTCTATTTGTTCCTAATCTAATGGCCCAATTGAAATCTAACCGAACTGGAAGTGTCTAACAGAAGATATTTCTTAGATTCTGAAATGCTTTGTCTTCTGGTAGTTCATTGGTTGAAATAGATCACAAGATGCTCCCTTCTCTTAAATGAAAGAGGACACTTAGTCAATTCATTGAAAACCTTCTTATTACTTTAGGAGACACTAGGGGATGACACTTGGCATGTTCTATAGCACCTACTCAAGACACGTGGCACTTTTCATTTAATTTATACTCTTTTTGTGTCTTTGCTTATGAGTTTTTTGCCTTTGACACCTGTCGCAATCCACTTCCTCAAAACTTTAACAACTTAAAAGAAAATAAGACCTATAGCCTTTATTGCCTGAGCAACTTGAAAAGGAGCATAGGGATAGGTGGCAATCTCTGCTTGCTTCAACAAATACCCTGTGCCAATCTCTGCTTTACTTATCTGGGGTTACATGCTGGTCTCTACTTCTTTTATCTACCTTCTTAGAAACATATGGAAGGTGACATGTGGTAGTCTTCTCTTTACTCTATTTATATCATATAAATAATCAAGTCTCATTTCATATTTACATGGACAGTGACACTTGGTGGCTTCCACTTGCTTTAGAAACAAGACTTGAGACCCACCATAGTCTTTGCTATATCAGTGAAGCAAAATGAAGATAATTTAGATCTCAACATGTGGTGGCTTTTACTCTCTTCTACTGGGATACGTGGCATCTTCCATCACTTTTTAAAAAGCAAAATTGAGACCTTTTGTGATTTCCATTTGGCACTTTCCACCTGATCCTGATACTTAGCTTTTGAAACCTTTCACTAAAAAGAGATTTGGAATGTGGATGCCAATATGAAACACTTGAAATGTAGATGCTGATATGAAACATAGATGTTGATGCTTGTCATGATCTGTTGAGTTTCTATGAGGTACATGGCAATCTTTGTAGCCTTACTAAAATTATGAAAAGTGCCTCAGATGATGACACTTGGTAGCTTCTACTTGACTTTGACACTTAGACAAAAATGAATCAAAATGAAAAATAGCACTTGCGCTCTATTTCAAAACATCACCATCTCAGACCAAAGCATGTGGGAACAAAATTTTGTAGTGCGCAATTGAAAAATAGAATGAAACATAGAGTAAATATTTGCTCTACAATTATTGGTGACCCTAAGGACTTTTGAGCCTACTCAAAAAGAAACCACAACTCCTACTAGATCAAAATTTCAAAATTACAGCTTCAACAATGCTATTTGGTAGGTGGACCACTCATCATCAAATAACCCTTGCTTATTCTACAATTCATTGAAGGATAAATCAAGGTTAATAATATCCTTATGTGAAAAATTCTACAAAATTTGAACCGTAGTCTTCAATTTGATTTTGAGCTGGGAAATAGGGACCAAGATAGCTTCTACTTTAGGGACTGATGAATCATCCCTTAGATCCTATAAAACTGTCTGATCATTCTATTTGGCCAATATCAAAGGTTCAATTTCATCTACCATCAGCATAGTGTTTTCATCAAGAAATGGAGAAGGAAGACCTAATTATACTAGATCTTCAACATGCTATTTCATTTCATTAATTCCTTCCTTCATGAGATCTATAAGCTCTTTGCAACTGATGGTTGTGGAATTACAATTGAGAACTTCATTTACTTGCTTAGCAGTGACCATTCTGTTCTCAATTCCTACTGCTGACAATGTTGCATCCATTACATCATTAAGCTTTTGTAGCAATGTTTCCAAGTCCATTACTCTCCCAAAGACAGTAGCCAGAGTGTTTACAACTGAACTCTCCACCTTTACACACAATTTCTATGCACTTAGTAGGAAGGTGAGAGAAGGCCTGAGCTGAATAATCTCTGAAGAGATTCTCTTCCACATGGATTCATATAGCTCCTTTACTAGACTTAACACTCTAACATTCTTTGGCCTATTGGCCAGCTCTAATGTCAATTGTGCTACTCTTTGTTGCTCTGCTTAAAATGGGGCTTGTATAGCTGCAGTATTATTCTATTTAACTTAGCAACTTTTGTTGTAATTGGGTAACCTGCAATAGGTGTTCCTCACATTTTTCTTGCAATGCTACTTTTTCATGCCTTAGGGTTGTCACCGCTTCTTTTACTTGTGTTAGTCCTACCTTTAAGGAATCATTTTGGGCCTGGACTACTGAGTGAGTCTAAAGAGAAATAGTATCTTACAACTGTTTATTCAGATTCTCTATCTCATTGTCTTTTCTATTGATCTTTGTGGTCAAACTATTACAATTTGACTTTTCCTTGGCTAAATCATCCTCCATCTTCTATAGCCTCCTTGATGTCTTCAAGTAGTCTTTAGCCACTGTAGAAGTGGATTCAGTTAGTAGCTCAATTTTGTCTTATGGCCTAAAAAAGGACATGTCAATGGCCACTGCATTCATCGTGTAGTCTTTCGGCTACATCTGCTCAATTGGCTTTATTACATTTGATGACAAATGAGTCACCATTAATTTCTACTGAATGGGGTCAAATTGTGACCACAAATGGGGTGTATCTAATGCTTTATTTTTATTGTTCTTCTTTTTCTCTCTTTGGGCTTCCCTTGTCTTCCTAACAACATCCACCTGGGTCTAGAAGGTAGAAGGAGAGGCAATGTGCCCACCCACAAAAGGATGTCCCTATGGTAAACCATATTGAATATCCAATTGTTGGCTATGGGCAATCTGAGGGGAACATTTATTGGGAATAGAGGGGGAGAAATGGGGTAGTGTTAAAGCCTGAGGTGGCATAGATGGGGTGAAGTGAGAAATGGGAATGGTAGAAGTGGCATGGGATGTCATCTGGCTAGATGAAATCATCATGCCAACAAGAGAAGAAATAGACTAAGAAGGAGAAGGAGGAATAATAATTACCTGAGGAGTAATTACAGTACTCTATAATTGGCATTATGGGGTGTCCATCTCCTCTTTTGAATCAAAATGAAATTGCACCCTCTTTCATTTCTTAGGTGTCTCTTCTTCTAGCTACATTACTTTTCCTTTCAATGATGCTTGTGGAGAACTGGGAATATCTATAACTGATATTGATGGGGAAGCTTGTGGTGGTGAAGGCACCACACTCTTATGCTTTTCCATGACACTGAGAGATTGGGGCCAAATTGATATGGTTACTACAGCTACAGTTTGCTCTGAGGCTTGTGACTCTTAGCTTGACCCAACCCTAGCTTCTTACTCTACACCCGGTGTCAGCAAATTTTTTGTCTCTGGGATAGATATAGGGGATAGATGGCACTCATCCCATAGTTCTTCCCATCTCTCATCTGTGTCTACATTCTTGAAAGAATGGGTTGTTTAACAAATTTCCTATCTATATTTCCAATAGGCCTCTATTTTCTTAGCATCCTAATCTTTATTCTTTAATGTCCTTCTTATTCTAACTTTAGGATCATAATCCCTCTACTTGACATAGAATGTTTTCCATGGCCTATTTTATGGAAGGGGCAAGTATGTTAACTCAACATAAAATCCAGGAGCGTATATTCTAGGATTTTTCCTAGTTTCCCAAAAGGGGTGGCCCTCATGTGTAATTTTGCTTACAACCCTATGAGTCCTTATCTAGGAGGCTATAAAACCATTTGGGTCATAAACCCATTTGTATTCTACCAGAAGGAAACCCAAAAAGGCTAGCTTTCTGAGCAACACAACTTTAGCATCTCTAGTTTCCAAAACCATGCTGGTTGTCATCCATGGGAGGTCATACATTTTTATTTTCCTCTTCCCAGAGCCATAATCATTGTCTACTTTGACACCTACCTGGTGACCTCTAAGAATGCTAACCTAAGAGTCAAGATCTTAGGTAGAAACATTGGTTCCCCACAAAAACCATGGACTCTTATAATTGTATGGTGAGACCCAAAATGGAAATCACAAGGAATTGGGTAACTAGCCATAAGATTTGAAACAATTGGGAATAATCTATTCATAATTGGTTTGGGGCTAAGATGACAAAAAGTAAGGGTAACAAATAATTCCTAGAATTCATATGGGTCACTAATCTTTGACAAAATATGTGTCCATGTAGACACAGGAATGGTCCTTTGGAGATCAAAATTTGGGTCATACATATCAAGATACATATGTTGGGCAAAAAGGTTAGAGTTCTGAAACAACATGAGGTGAAACAAATAAGAAGAGTACCTAAAAACCCCTTTTGATTTTAAATGGGCCAGTTATTCCACCATTGAGAAATTAATTTGTTTAGAAAAGTCAAGCCTATACTCCTGAGTTTTGTCCATAGTCTTTAGCCTGAAGAGGATAGCCATCTGTTCTTCATAAACTACCATATCATCTTTCATGCCAAAGATGAAAGCCATCATAGATAGTGTGTCTTGGCTAGCTTGTGCAAATTGGGCTCTTGATGTAGGGAGTGTGGGAATTGTAGTGTCATCATCACCCATTTGTAATTCAGATCTCAAGAACCTTGACTGAGTATTGATGTTTGCCCATGTTCTTTGCATTTTAGCAATAGTGGGAAACCTAGCTTTACTATCATGATACAAGGCTAACATATCCCTGATAGCCTATGGTGTGATTTGTATCATAAATGGACCTCATTGAATGGTGTATGAGGGTGTATGGAACAAGTCTGCACATAATTCGACCAAGTCAGGGCATGGATATACAACTGGAATAATGAATTGTGTCAGTTGTGAAGTCCATATCCTCATGGCAAATGTTTCATATTTCCCTACTCTGGCCCTCTATAGACACCTTTGATGTGACTCTTCTCTAAGATTTTTTCTACTTGCTCTTTGAAGGGTTGGGTCCATGATGTCATCTTCATAATCTTTTATCTTCACTAGGTCACTTGCTTGACCAACTTCAGGGATTCTAGTCCTTAGATAAGTCTTCAATGGTTGCATGGGAGCTGAAGCATATGACATACTTGTAAGAAACTTATCAAGGGATTCATACATCCTGGCTCCTTGTTGTGAATATTGTGCTCCCTCCATCTCTATATCTTTTCTGTAATAACTTGTATGAATGTTTGCAAAATAGAAACACTTTTACTGAAGTAAGTTTACTAAGCATTAAAAAATGCAAGTAGTAGGATATTTTCTTGCAGATGTAGGAATGTTTGATAACTTGTAAGCTTTAACTCTTACTAATAGGTATTTATTGACCTATCAAGTCTCAAAATGACATTAAACTATGATAACCGTTAGCAAATCCTACTCAATATTTATGAAACAATGAGATAGACACATTATGCAAGTGGTAGCGCAAGGTACCTTGGGGATTTCTAAAGATTTGGAAGACATTTAATGTATTGGAGAATTTTGAAAATTTTGAAACTTTTGAGTTGTCGACTACGTGTTCAAAGAACACTTATTTAAAATAAAAGTGAGAAAACAAAAATGGGAAAACAAAGCAATACGGAAAGGCGAAACTATCTAACTACATTAACCAAGTATCTTTATCTCCCTCCTAGATCAAAAGAAGAATTTCTAAAGTCTCCTTCATAATAAGATATCTTATGTTGCTAGACAAGTGGTTGAATTGGATGTAGCTCAGATGGCTTGCTCTCTTTGTATGCCACATTGATTGGTCTGCATTTAAATTAGTCTGAGTCAAACATGTTTCCAAAATATATAAACTCTTTTTGTTCTTGGAAGCTTATCAAATGCCGATTCTTGACACTGGCATATTTTATCAAGAAATTAATGACTATTTGCTCATCAACAGAAGATCTTTGACATAAATTATTTATTGGCTCATCTCCTTCTACCTTAGACTCATGTTCTATTGCATGATCATCGTTTTTAATGAATTCAAAATTACCAACCTCTTCAAAGGATAATTCTGCAATTTTTCAATAATTTTGCACATGTAATTGAGTCTCAATGTTGTTTTGTTCATTTGCAACCAGCTCACAACTTCCTTGAAAAATGGTATAACCTGACCCAATGATTTCAAACAAATCATTCAAATCATGATCTAGGAAATGTCCATGCTCCTCCACATCATCTTACAAAGTAAGAAGAAAATCAGAAATTATTTCTTCTCCATCAAAGATTAAGGCATATGCTTGTGACTTCTCACTCAAAATATGAAATTCATGTTGAAAGACCTGAGGATTAATATAAGGGGTATCTTTTGACTTTTCTTCCTCTAGAACATTTGGAATTGTATGATCTTCATCAAGTATAATGTAAGTGTCCAAACAAATAGAGTCATAATTTCCATATGGGTCACTTTGCATCATAGCTAATAAATGATCATTTTCTTCTTCTTGATTATGTCTAGTCCATTCACCTAGATCCTCAACAAAAAACCTTTCTTCTTTATTCATCATAGCATGAGTTGCCTCTAACTTTGCAGTTGGTTCGTTGGTGATGTGATCTTTATATAATGGCTCAGATAATATCTTCATCTTTGAACCATATTTGGTTCTTAAGATGAGATGAGACCAATCAAGGGACATATATCCTCCTATCTTGGCTGTAAAGTCTGTGGATAAGCATAGGCCAAAAATAAGAGGTATATCTATGACCACTACATCTTGATTTACAATTATATTAGGACAAGTATATAATTGTAATGGGAGTTGTTTAATTTTGCCTATTGTTTGTACTTCTTTACCATCTAGTTGCATGACTCCTTTAGTGAGTGGCTCATATTTTATCTTTAAATCATCAACTATCTGCTTGGGCATTACTGTAGTATTAGCCCCTGAATCAATAATTACATTATGCAGTAGTTTCTTACCAACTATTAAAGTTAAATAGAAGGGAACTAGTTTGGATTTGCTTACCTCTACTGTATTATTTACTAGGGTTCTTGTCTGTAGATGAATTGTATCTTTGAGCTTTTCTTTTTCAACAGGTCCTTCTTTGATAATAGTACCTTTGGGCACTGCTTGGCCTTGTAGATCTTCTTTTAGTAGTGTCTTCTATTCAAGAATAGCCAATATATCCCATATTGATACTTGTGCTAGAGTCTTCTTCAATTGATCCACCATATTTATTGGTCCTAGAGTTTGAGTTCTTTGAAAATAAGGATATCTTATTTTTTCTTGAATTTGTGTAGGAATCCCTTGATTCTGCACTAGTTGAGGCACTTCTTGTCTGACAGCTATGTTTCTTTATCCTTGAAATGGGGGATTCTCCATGACTTGACTATTTATAACCTCAAGCTATTCCACCATCCTTCTCTTTGATCTAGTATAATAATCAGATTGCACCACTGGTTTCTTGGAGGTAGATGCTTTGTTCAAGAAAATTGATTCTTCATCTTCAACCCATGAGAACAAAGCATGTTCTAGGGCTATTTCTTCCTCTTGTTGCAAAGACATACCTTGCATCTGAGCCATTAAGATTGAATTTTTCATATTAGAAGACTGGTAGGCTTGATTATCACTGGAACTTGCAAACTAACCATCCATTCTTCTTTGCTCTACCACCTTTTGTTGTAGATTACCCATGGGACAATATCTAGGTGTATGAGCATTATTACAAGGAAAACACTAGGCATTAGTGTTATCTACATAATTATTTTGCCCTGGAACAATCTCCCTATTCGAATTGGCAGGAATAGTATGTGAGGGTGTAGGGACTACAACTAATTGGTTTGCTGGCTGAGGGTTATTTTGTCTTAGAAGACCTTGGTATTGGTTTGGCTGAGATGAAAATCTATTTCCTTGATAGCCCTAGTATTGGGGTTTAGGAAAAGTATTTTGTTGTCTTTTTATATTAATCAGCTCATTAAAAAATGTCCTTAGGATATTCTTGATATCATCCAGCTCAGATGACTGAGTGGGGATAATTTCTTTAGCAGGTGTTTGAGGATAGGTGTACATAGACACAGGTGGGGCTATAGATTTAGGGGCTTTTTGAGGTAAGGGTAAGGAAATTTTTGGGAACATGGGCATGGGAGGCCTTAGGGGTAACTTTTTAGCATCTATTAAATTATTCTCAGCTTTGACTGCATAGTCATAAGCCTCAAGCAAAGTGTGTCCTCCAAGTGACTGAATCATAATAGATATATCTAAATTCAAAGCCTTAAGATAAAAAACTATAGCCATACCTGGTAATGTCTGGCTGTAGCAGGGATTCTTTCCCAAGTCTTTTGGAATCTAGAATTAAAATCAGTCATGGCTTCTTGTGGTGCCCTTTGAATGGTAATTTATTGATGTAACAAAGAAGACTTATCACCCTTCTCTTCGAATCTTTCAAAGAAAAGATCTCCAAGCTGATCCCATGTAGATATGGTATTTGGGGTCAAAGACTGATAGCATTCTAGAGCCTTCCCTTTAAAATAAGCTGCTAATAATCTTATGGCCACATTTTCCTATGTGACAACATGTATAGCACAGAAATTTGATACATCCTGCAGATGTTCTTCATGTGTTTTAAAGTCTTGCCCACTAAATTTGAGCAGAGCTTTTAGGGCATTCATTGGGATAGGGTCCCGAGTGGCTGGTGGTATTGGGAGAATCAATGGACTACCAGTGTTCTAACTTGCTTAAATTTTTAGGGGTATAGGGGCTCCCATATATGCTCTTGGTATTGGTATAAACTGGTTGACTCTTCTTTTTAGACTAGTTACCAAAGGTGGCAAAAGAATACCTAGATTTATAACAGATTGTGATCTAGTTACTAGTCCACAGCTATGACTCCTCGTAGCTCTCTAGTTCATATGATCTTGAAAGAAACTTCAAGATTGGTCCCAATAGGCATGCCAAAAACTATTGATGATTTAAAATTTCACTTGTTCTAACACCAAAAATGGGAAGTTTCAAGATGTGTGACTTGCGACTTAAAACAACCTCCATATTTTTAAGACGCTGGTCTCTTCTTTATATTAAGTGTATACTAGGAAAAGGGATAAATTTTTTAACAGAAACACAAATGCAAGAAAGAAAATCTAACTATGGTGATGTGCTTGAATGTAATTCAACCTTAATCCTGAGCACGGTGAGACAATATGTAAGATTCATTTACATTTAAGAGAAAACAAGTGCATGATCGATATAAAAGATGAAATAATAGAAATAGAGGCTCACAACATAGACTACTTTTGTAGTGATACAAAAAATGTCAACAAAGGCACATGGTTCAATCTTCTTATTTGAATTTTCTAGTCACATAAGAGGCACAGAAACACACACAGTTATATAAACTTTTCAACTCAAGAAAATGGAACAAAGGCAAATGACATTCCTAATCACAGCTCTAGAAAGTCTAAACTCTTGTCAACATAGCCTATACTACTTTTGAAATGACACAGAAAGTATCAACAAAGGTATAGGATTTAATCTTCTCATTGATTCTCTAGTCACATAAGAGGCACAAAAACATGCACAGTTACATAAACCTTCCAACTTAAGAAGATAGAATAAAGGCAAATGATATTCCTAGTCACAGCTCTAGAAAGTCTAAACTATTAACAATAATTCTCTCAAAAAATTCTCTCTATTATCTCCTTCTGGTGATCTCTGCACCCTTATTTATAGCCTTGGATTCACTCCAAATTGTCTGCTTTTTCCCAATATAATGGCCCAACTGAAATCTAACTGAACTGGAAGTGTCTAATAGAAGATATTTCTTAGATTCTGAAATGCTTTGTCTTTCGACAGTTCATTGGCTAAAACAGACCGCAGGATGCTCCCTTCTCTTAAACAAAAGAGGACACTTAGTCAATTCCTTAAAAACCTTCTTATTACTTTAGGAGACACTAGAGGATGACACTTGGCATGTTCCGTAGCACCTACTAAAGACACGTGGCACTTTTCATGTAATTTATACTCCTTTTATGTCTTTGCTTATGAGTGTTCCACCTTTGACACCTGTTACAATCCACTTCCTCAAAACTTTAACAGCTTAAAAAAAATAAGACCTACAGCCTTTCTTGCTTGAAAAACTTGAAAAGGAGCATAGGGACAGGTGGCAATCCCCGCTTGCTTCAACAAAGGACACGTGGTAATCTCTACTTTACTTATCTAGGGTTACGTGGTGGTCTTCACTTCTTTTAGCTACCTTCTTAGAAACCTATGGAAGGTGACATGTGGAGGTATCCTCTTTACTCTATTTATATCATAGAAACAACTGGGTCTCATTTAATATTTACATGGATAATGACACCTGGTAGCTTCTGCTTGCTTTAGAAACAAAAGTTGAGACCCACCATAGTCTTTATTATATCAGTGAAGTAAAATAAAGATAATTCAGATCTTGACATGTGGTCACTTCTGGTGTCTTCTGCTGGGATATATGGCATCTTCCATCACTTTCAGAAAATCAAAATTAAGACCTTTCATGATTGCCACTTGGTGCTTTCTGCATGATCCTGATACTTAGCTTTTGAAACCTTCCACTAAAAAGAGATTTGGAATGCAGATACCAATATGAAATGCTTGAAATGCAGATGCCAATATGAAACATAGATGTTGATGCTTGTCACGCTCTGTTGAGTTGTTATGAGGTAAATGGCAATCTCCATAGCCTTACTGAAATCATGAAAAGTGCCGCAGATGACGACACTTGGTAGCTTCTGCTTGACGTCGACACTTAGACAAAAATGAATCAAAAGGAAAATTAGCACCTGCGCTCTATTTCAAAACTCACCATCTTGGACCAAAGCATGTGGGAAAAAAATTTTGTATCATGCAACTGAAAAATAGAATGAAACATAGAGTAAATATTTACTCTATAAATACCTAAGTCATACATTGGTTACATATGAACATAACTATGAACCTATTGAAAAATCTTGTCTAGCCATGGTCTTTGTAACTCAAAAATTGTGCCATTACATGTTGAATAATAAGACCATGGTCATTTCAAAATTAGATCCACTCAAGTATCTACTATATAAAACAACTTTGTAAGCTAGAATTGCTAAATGGATCATGCTTCTTAGTGAGTTTGACATAGAGTATGTCAATCAAAAGACAATTAAGGGATAAGTTCTTATAGATCAACTTGTTGATGCACTTCTCATAGACACACAACCACTCACATTTCAATTTCTTGATCAATCCATAATGACCATCATTGACACACCCCTTAAGGAGCAGCCTTAAAAGCTATATTTTGATGGTTCATTTACTACACATGGATTGGGGGCAAGCCTATTATTTATTACACCATAGGGGGATCTAATCCCTAAATTATTCAAAATTATCTTTCCTTATACAAACAACATGGATAAGTATGAAGCACTTATTAAAAGACTTTGACAAGCAATGTATTTGAATATATCTCATCTCTAAGTTTATGGTGATTATTAGTTAATCATCAATCAGGTTATAGATCATTTTTAGACTAAAGATGATAAGCTAGTTCCATATAAAGCCATGGTTGACACTCTTAAACAAAAAATTGAAAATATTTAGTTTGAGCATATACTAAGGGCTAGTAATAGAATTTCATATGTCATGGCTACTATTGGCTCTCTGATTCGACAAATAGATAAATCTAGACAGTATCAGTTCCTTGTCAAGAATTTGTCAACACCAGCTCATGAAATTTCAATCATTGCCATGATTTGTGATATTATTGGTCCTAATTATATCTAGTATTCAAACCTTTAAAACTACCTTCATAACCAAGTTCTACCACATAACCTATCTCAAAAACAAACCAAAGACTTTATTCATCATTCCACTCATTATACTTTACTTGGATCTACCCTTTACCATCATAGTTTTTATGGAACTCTACTTTATTTTTTAACTTTGATAAAGTCTACACTAGCATTAAGAGAAGTTCATGAAGGAGTATGTGGTGCTCATTATAGCAGGGCAGTCCTATCCAAAAAGCTTTTGTATACTAGTTATTATTGGTCCAAAATAGACATAGATGCCACTACATAAGTAAAAAAGTGTGATAAATGTCAACAACATGCTAATCTAATTCATGCCCTAGACAAAACTCTAAAACCAATGTTGACACCATGGCCATTTTCTACATGGGGACTTAAACTCATTGGGAAAATTAACTCCACTTCATTTAATAGCCATAAACATATCCTTATCACCATCGAGTATTTCACTAAGTGGGTTAAAGCTATACCCCTCACCTACATGACTAGAAAGAAAATTTCCAAATTCATTTTTAACCATCTCATTTTCCACTATAGTATCCCCTCTAACATTATATCTGATAATGGAGGATCATTCAAGAACAAGGATGTAGACTAGTTATGTACTAAATATAACATCACATAACATTTTGCTATAGCATATTACCCTCAAGGTAATGGCAAAGCTGAGGCATCCAATAAAACCATTATCAACATTCTCAAAAATATTGTCAATGATGTCAGTTATGATTGGTACCTCTAGATATTCTCTATCCTTTAGGCATACCATACCACTCATCATACCCCTACAGAATCAACTCCATACTCACTTGTTTATGGTACTAAGCCATCCTTCCCATTGAGGTTGAATTGTCTTCACTATGAATCTCTTTCAAGCATGTCCTAAATGATCATGACTATCAAGTAGCCTTCTTATAAGATATAGACATACTTAATGAGAAATGCATAACTATGCTCCACAATATTCAAACATATCAAAATTGACTCAAATGCCACTATAATCAATGTGTTAAGTATAGAATATTTGAACTTGGTGATCTTATTCTTAAAGAAAACCAAAAGAATACCACAGTTGAGAAGAAGCATAAAGGGAAATTCAAACCAAACTAGATAGGGCCTTTAATCATTATTATAGATTATGGATTAAGAGCATATAGGCTCACCACACTAGATGGTGACAAATGTTTAGAGCCAATGAATATTATTCATCTCAAGAAATACTATGCTTGAGTGCTAAGGTGTATTGTCTATAAAAACCATTTTAGTTATGACATTTTATCACTATTTTTCCTTATACAAATACCATACTTATCCATCCTCTTCATTATGTCCACTTTTTGTTTCCATTCTATCAACCCAGTGTGTTCTAAATCCTAGCTCGTTTGACCTTGGTTTTTGCCATTCATTATGTAGTTTCAGCATTGAGGTATCTAATCAGTTCATCAGTTAGTTTAAGTACTTTAGATAGAGATCATATTTTTGGATAGTGTGAAAGAAATTTTGGTATTTGCATCCTTCATTTTTATTCTTTTTTTACCATTGATCTTGCTACTAATTATAACCACCTTTGGGAAAATTAGTACCATTGATCTATGCCATTATATCCTAGTTATAACCACCTATAGGTAAACTAGGGGCAGAATTAAGCCTTAATGTACCAACTTTCTCCTTCCTATGTTTTACTATGCATTTTTACCAACTATGCCTATTTTGTTTGAATTTACTGTTACATTAATCAAATTCCTCCGTTGTAAGGGTGGAACTATAGTGACTTGAGGTCCTACTTTGGGACTATGTAGGTAGTGCTCAACACTTGTTCAAGTTAGCTCAATCACCCTTCTCCACCATGCTCTCACCATTTTTTGAGCAACCTAAGCCATGCTCTCACCATTTTTTGAGAAACCTATGCCATGCTCTCACCATTTTTCAAGTAACCTAAGCCACCCTTTCATCATTTTGTGAGCAACCTAAGCCACTCTTTCCATTTTATGAGCAACCTAAGCCACACTCTCACCATTTTGTGAGAAACCTAAGCCATGCTTTCATTTTTTTATGAGAAACCTAAATTTGAATGCTCTCACTATTTTTTGAGATTGAACAATTTAGTGTCTCATCATTCTTGATTGAGTTGAGATACTCCAAAACAATTTCAAAAACATTTGAAAATTATTAGAAAAGAACAAAAACATTGACCACTTCTTTACCTTAAGGATTTTGGGAACCCTTACTAAGTTACAAGCAAATCAATTTTCATTTTGTTTCCCCATCCTTTCTATCCTTTTTCTCTCATGCACTTGCCATTTTTCAAAACCATTCCTCTTCTTCTATCACATCCATTCTATTTGTTTTCATCAGTTATCACATTCTTCCCATTCCCTAGGAGAACTACATTTGGCCTAAAGTTTTTTATTAGCTATTACATCCATGGAACTATGTAGCTAATGTTCACTTTCCTATTGTATATGGAGATAGCTTGGTCACCCCCTTCCTTTTCTTCTATTCCCCCATTTTATTCATTTGTTGATTTGTTACCTATTTTCTAGGGGCAATGCTTTTAGGGTTATTATTGCATTATTTATTTATTTATTTATTTATTTTTGATTATTTTATTTGTTTGTTTGCTTTCAACACTATTTCCTTGATTCAATTTATGTGTGTTCATTAGGTGATTCCTTTCCCACACTTATACTTGAATCCATCCATATTCATATGTTTACATTGTCATCATGGTTTCTATCATTGGTGCATTATTTTCTATTGAGTATTGGATTATGGGAGTCAGTCCTCATTCATATTTTGGCCAAGTCCTCATGATGTTATACTATGATTCCTACCGACATGTGCTACAATAAACCTCAAATTTAAGAAGTCTATTCAGTAATGGTGGCATCTCTTTGGCATCAACATCTTGATTCCATCCTAATCATATCCCAAATAGAGTAATTAACCATGAAATAATTTCAACCTTTATTAGTTTAGATGAGCATCTCCATACTAGTAGGTTTTTCCAATTCATCATTACCCTCTATGATTTAGTTACCCTTACCATTAGTTAATCAATAATGTTTGCCATAATCATCATCCAAAGATTATAACCGCCTATGGGCAAATCATTACACACCATCCCACTTGCATTTCTCAATGATTATAACTACCTTTGGGAAAATCATTGTGTTGTCACAACTTTATTTTTTATACCTAGATGGGGGTATGTTATTATCTTTTTTGTCTATCCTAACTAGGGCAGCTCCATTTTCTCAATGATTATAACTACCTTTGGGCAAATCATTATGTTATCATACCACATTGCCACTATTAGGGTATAATGCTTATAACCACCTTTGGAAAAACCATTATACACCATCCCACCTATATTCTTAATGATTTTGAATACTTTTTCAATATCATTATGTTTCCCCCCATCATCTTTCCTTTCTTTGGTCCCCTCATTTCACTTCTTTCTTTTCAAGGGACCGTTGTCAACCTGCTTGTGCAACCATTCCTTTGAGTGGGCATCATAAAGTTAGTTTATCATCATTATAATTATAGGCATATAGGACCTTTTTATTATGTGAGAAGACTTTAATGTGATTATAGATTTCAATGCCTTCCTAAATATGGTCAAACTATAGACACCTAAATCTAGCCACTGATAACCCCCAATTAGGATTTTGGTTAATTTCCACCCAAAACACATAATTTGGCCTAAAAACACTAAAACATGATAAATGATGTGAAACTAACATATTCAAGTGCTGATTTGGCTAAGGTGTCCTTAAATAGGGCAATGCAATTTATGGGCTCGCTAACTTTGATCAGATCATTTCGAGTTAAAATGCTAATTTTGCACCTGGGCGCTCTATATTGCTCTTTCCTATCAAATCTATTACATGAGACACATGCATTTTTTATTTACTATTGATAACTTCCTAAATGGGAATATGGTTCCAATTAATCTAACATCACCTTCCAACTCTAATACAATTAAATTTTGGACTAATAATAAGGCATTTTGATCAATTTGAGTGATTTTCACATAAAGTTCTTAATCGTGCTTAAGAGCTAATTAACCCAAATCAAGGCATAATTAATAATTCCATGGAAAATTGTTGAATAGTTTGTTTTTTAAATTAATATTGAATATTTGCATCATCAAGTGACCTCATTTCTTGGGAAGGCATCCTTAGGCCATAAATGCCACAAATATTAGGATTCATGCCCTCCATGCCTCATCAATGCCTTTCATGATGCCCTCCATGCCTCTTAATTTACCCTTATTCCAATGTCATGATGAGGATAATTACAAACTTAATTCCAAAAATTTAAATAATCCTCAACCACACATCTCAATCTTGAAATGGATGGTACAGGTTGATTCTAGACATTCTCAAAAATCTATAAATAGAGAGGCCATGAACATCATTTCTAAGTCTTGATTATGAAAATTTATAATGCTTAAATTGTTATAAAAGTTTCTATAAACTAATGTTATCATGCCAAATTGATTCCAAGCCAAACCAAGCCATAAGCCAAATGTGCTAAGGAGAGATGAGGTAGTCAAGCTTCCATTGCCAAAGACTTCATGAGCACAAGCTGAGCAAGCCAATACAATAAGTATTTTGGAGCATGTAAGAAAGGTAAAAGAGGGTTTATTTTACATTCTAGTTGTGTTTTTTATTCATGTTTATTAACTAAGCTCTCCCTAGTGTCTAAGCCTAGATATGTTATGCTATTAATGTATTCATTTCATTTTGTTTTCATTTTTGAACTAACACCATACTAACCATCATCTCTTGAGTCAAATTCCTAGATCACAGAACTTTATCGTAGTTCATGATTAAAATTAACCCCATTAAATATGATAATCATGATGCATAAATCATGTGTGAAAAGAGAAGATGTATAGACAATAACTAACACAATGAAAACCCCCATTTTCACTAATCAAGTAGCCCACCCAAATTTTAGCACTTTATAATTCAGTGTGTTTTATAATGAAAATGGCTAGCTATGTGAGGAATTGAAAAATACACACTTTTACAAAAGATGGTGCTCAATTTCAAGGTATCATTTATAAGATGTTAACAAAATAAATTCTTATTAGTAGCCCATTTTTAATAAAAATTACACTAAATAATAAAAATACACCTTATGCTAAGGGGTTACCTAGCCTTCAATCGATCATTAGAACTAGTTCTAAACCATTTTCTTCTTTAAGTCAATAAAACTTTTCTCAAAATTAGACATCCAAGATCAGTGACTGTAGAGTAAACACATACAACTATTAAATCAAGAAATCTATAAGAGAATAGAAACTGAACACAATGTATTCAATAATGGAGATGAACTACTTATATAAAGAGACAAAGTTCACATCTCTCACAACTATTAAATTTATCACAACTCACAACTAAGAAGCTCAATGAAGCTAGGCTCACTAAATGAAGAATATGAAGGGAGAGATCTATTTATAGGGTGGAGAGATAGTGAAACCCCACCTTCTAGTAAATGTTGTACTAATATTTCTAAATAACCTCTGGAGCTCTAAGCAAGCTAATGTATTTGTGTAGAAAAACCCAATGGGAAAGAGGCCTATACCAACAAGATCAACTACATGAAGGAATTTTTAGAATAACTACAAATGAATTTTGATCCAAATCTTAACCATTCAAATAAAACCAAAATAATGTAAATAGTATTTTGAAGGTTAACCAACAAAAAACATATGTAAATACAAATTCCATATAGGTGGTAGAGGAAACAAAACCATAGATAAACACCCAAATCTATAAGTTACCTCTAAACAAATTTCATTAGAATATAAAATAGCCTACTTAGGATTTTAATAATGAACAACATAAAATAACAATGTTTGATACAAGATACTTAGAGCTATGATACTATAAAATAATTTTGAAAATCTCCAGATCAATGAATGGTCATGGTGGAGTGATCATGCAAGTCAAGCAAGAACACATTACATAGTTGAAGTCAATTGAAACCATCAAGTGA
Source organism: Torreya grandis (assembly GCA_037957365.1). Taxonomy (NCBI): domain Eukaryota; kingdom Viridiplantae; phylum Streptophyta; class Pinopsida; order Cupressales; family Taxaceae; genus Torreya; species Torreya grandis. Next base: position 382,518 of record JARHVA010008445.1, read on the forward strand.
GAATAAAAACATGGAGTTAGTCTTTATGAGAGTAATACAAATGATCCAAAAGAAAAATAAAATTATTAATATGTAAATTAAAATGCTAAATACAAGCTAGGTATCATGTTTAAATATAAAAGAGCGAGGGAGGAGGTGGAAACACCAACCAATAGGAAGGTGACACGTCATAACCTACTCACATAATTAAACATGATTTATTAACTTAAGCAAGACTAATAAAAGGTGTAAGCAAAACCCAGTGGGAAAAAGGCCTACACTAACATCATTAACCCCTAATAAAGATTCTACAATTCTTTAATTCTAGAATCCTCTTTATTCTCACCCCTTCTCTATAGAAGCCTCTAAATCTAGAGGCTTCCAAGAAATTTTAAAATCCTTAAATAATCCTTAACCCTTGATTTCTATAATCTAAATTTGAATCTCATCCGTTGATCTTTCCATCCATTTTCTATTTAAACAACCCAAACCTCTATTGAAACTAACTTATGAATCTATGAATTAGTAATAATAATCTATCTAGCTAATCCATGTCTAATTAGCAATTAACAATCATATTGAGTCTCCATGCCAAATCCTTGAATCCATCATCGACAATCCATGATCATGCCATCACAATGTCAAAATTCTAAGTCTACAGTAATCAATCCAATCTTTTTGTTTTCATATTTTTTGTAATCATGATTTAGAGCATTTAGCATTAGGATCATAATGTTGATTTGAATTATGAATTCATGTATTGTATTTATTTCTAATGTCTCTATAACTTACTTAGGTAGTTTGATGTTTGAGTAAATTTAAATTAGTTGCATGATCTTAAATACATATTTATCAAAGTTTCTACCATATTTTGGTGACCACGGTGGGACATCCTTCCCAATTTAATAATTTTTTTTGTTAAAAATCCTTTTGGTAGCTTGAAGGATCAACTGGATGAAGAAATATATTAGATTTTTAAAATTTTGTGTGCATAGTGAAATAAGTATTATTTCAATGGTATTCTTGACTTTATAGCCATATTTTTATCCCAGGAGTTGTGACTTTGCACTAATCATTTGATTTAACCATTAATTATTTGTCCCAACCTTGACATTTTTTTTCCTTTCAACAATATTGTAACTTTTAAATTAAAACTTTACCTAAAGAGTGGTGGTTTTGTAAATTTGTATAACTTCTAATAGTCTATTTTGTAGGTTTATTATAATAACATGATTTTGTAAGCCATGATTTTATCTTGAAAATAGTGGTTTTGCCTTGCTAACTTATGATTTTGTAGGTTCTAGATGCAAGCAAAAAATCACTTATTTCATCAATCGAGTAATAATTTTTTCTAAATATTAGGTACTCATCCTATGTGTTTACCAATATTTTAACCCTCTATGTACAATACCCAAGTAGGAAAAAGTATAAAGAATGAATTTGGTCAATAAATTTCAAGTTGCAACATTGCTAATCCTAGAATCATGGCCTTGCCCTATGAATCAAGATATTGTAAACAAGAATCATGATATTGTGTTTCTTGATAAAATCACTAATAGTTGATCTTTTCTCTCTGACCTATAGTTTCATCTTGCTCTTTTCTATTTTTTAGGAATCAAAAAATTATTTAATCCTCATCTAGCCCTTATTTTAAGTGTTTCATCTTAAGGGGAAATTTTGGATAATATTATATTTTTAACAAATTTCCTATCTCTGTCAGTTGTTATTATATAATTGGTAGGATTAGTAGGGGAGGGAAAAAGGCAAGAGGATCATCAAAGGCCAAAAGAAAACATAGTCCTTAGCCTCTTTCCATTTTATCCATAAAATCGTAGATCATGAACTTTTGGGAGTCACAACTTTCACTTGTGAAATCATAGTATTATAGTCTTAGTATTAATTTTGTAAATTTTTCCATTTTGAATTATATTCTATCTATTGTTCATTTTTAGATCTATAAGGTAGATATAATGTGAGATCTAATTAATCTTTAGATTAATCACTATATTTTTGTCTACTTTAAGTATCCTAATATCTATTTATAAATCTTGGGCATATCATAAAATCAATATTTAAATCTATCATTAGTCATCTATAAATAAATATCTTTAAAATGGAACCTCAAGCAATCTATCATAACATGTATAGGTAGCCTGGATGAATCCACTAGTCAAAATTTTAGGTTTTGTACTTTATCATAAAACTATTAATCTTGATGTTTAGCTAATAACAATTTTGCCAACTTAGTCATGATTTTGCACTAACAGTCATTATTTTGTAGGTGACTACCAGAGTTATCTATTTCCACAAGATCAAAACTCATAATCTATGGTTTTGTCTTGGAGTTGTAATTTTGCATTCTATGGTTATGATATTACACTATGTATTTATGATTTTATAGGGATTTGCAATTTTACAATAAATTAGTCAAACTATTAATCCTTGTCTTGTAGGTTACCTTTTTGTAGTGCCAAACTCAAACTAATAACCATGTGCTTGCATGGGATCTATCAAAGACTCCTTGTGGCATTTTGAAAAATCATTTTAATCATCTTGTCTTGTATATATCATTTTCATCATATTGTATATATCTATTTGATCATTGTGACCAATCTATATTTTTTCATCTTGTAAATATCTCACACTTAATCTTAATCAGTTAATTAATCTCCTTTTAGCTGCTTTTTTGTATCCCAAGGACTATGATGGTGTATTCTCTCCTCCTTATATACTTTTAGTGATTCTTGGAGGATAAAAAACCACCCATAAACCCTCCCTATTTTCTTTTCTAGGGGTTGGAGAGATGGATTTCACCACCATGCACTAGACCAATCTTCATGTTCTGATAGAGTATAAAAATTAGGAGAGTTGTCTACTATATGCAACACACCCCTTTTTTCATAAGGAAATGGGGACCCACCTTTTTTTGACTATAGTATTGAATTTGAGCTCCTCTTCTATGTGTTTTTATAGAATTCTAGGAAAAGATTGACTATTGGCATTTCATACTTTGTCAATGTGGCATTAGTACTATGTTATCATAGACTATCTTTATAAATTATTCAGACTTATTCTATCAAGTATTTGTCCAATATCTCTTTCAAGACTTATGCAATTTGTCATTTTGGACTTATTTATTTTAGAATTATTCTATCAGACTTTTTATTTAAGGCTTTTTTTCCTTAGCATAATTATTTTAGACATTTTGTTCTATAGAATTGTGTCTTTAGCATCTTTATTTTAGACATTTTATTTGACAAAGTAGATCCTTCAGATTTTTTATCATGGTCACTTTTCCCTCTAAATTAGACCCTTTAGACTTTTTATAGTTTCCCTTCAGCCCTTTTTGTGGATTTTTTCCTTACAGAATGACCCTTAAGACTTTTTATAGTAGCCCTTTAGCCTTTTTATTTCAGCCATTTTACTTGACAGAATGACCCCTTAGACTTTTGTAGTTACCCTTCAGCTTTTTTATTAGAACCATTTTGCCTAATAGAATGACCCTTCAAACTTTTTGCAATTTCCATTTATCTTATTTTTTGGCCTTTTTCCTAACAAAATGACCTTTTAGAATTTTTATAGTTTCCCTTTAGCCTTTTTGGAATGTCCTTTAGAATTTTTGAAGTTTCCCTTCAACATTTTTATTTTGGCCATTTTGCCCAATAGAATGATCCTTCAGAATTTTTGCAATTGCCCTTTAGCCTTTTTTGTAGCCTTTTTCCCAATAGAATGACCCTTCAATTTTTTTTTAGTTTCCTTTCAACCTTTTTTTTGTGGCCATTTTTCTCGATATAATGACCCTTTGAACTTTTTTCAATTTCCCTTCAACCTTTTTGTTATGGCCATTTTGCCTAATAAAATGACCCTTCAGAATATTACAGTTACCCTTCAACCCTTTTTATGACCTTATTCTTGACAAAATTACCCTTCGACACTTTTTTGAAATGACCCTTCAGACCTAATCCACTTATCCTTTAGGAATTTTATCCCAGACATTTTTCCTTATGAGCCTATCCTTTAGGTCTTTTTCCTTAGACTATTTCTTTCAGAAGTTATGTCTTAGATATTTTATCTAAAAAAAATAATCTAAAAGATTTGTGTCTCTAGCATTTTGTCTAATGAAAATAAACTTTTATTTAATAAAAATTAGGTCTTCAATCTTTTTTTGTGGGTATTTTATAAAGACTAGTTCCCAACGAAAACTCAAATACCCTACGATAGATCAATAGACCAAAAGCCCTATGGAACTACCAAGTGACACCCATATGTTCATGTAATTTACTATATGTGCTAAGTCATTCTATGTTTATGTTCATATGAGTGAACCCAAAAGTGTCAAGTGTCAAGCTCATAGGGGATCAAAAGGTCAAACACTATTTTTTTTGGGTGTGCATTAACTTGCATACTAAATATCTAATAGTGCATAATAAAGCATAGAAACAACTTTTCAAAATATCCATGAGAGTGTAAAGTGTTAACATTATGGGAGTCTAGTACATAGAGATCTAATAGTGAACAGGAGCCCTATACAATAGATCAATGGTCTACGAGCCCTTCCATAACCTTAATAAGTCAAGAGATCATAATCCTTGAGTAGTTTCCAAGTGGCACAAAAACATTTGAGCTAGGAATATAAAGAGCATAGAGGCCCCATACAGATTCTAAGTGGAAATATCATGTTTTATCATGTAGAATATTGAATGGTACAAGTTTATAGTGAACTTTTCAAAGATCTGGACCTAATGACAACTAATCTAGTTAGTGAATGTGAAAGTGAAGATCTAAAAATAGAATAAGAGAAGGATGTAGTTACATGGCATATCAAAGGTAAATTAAGTGAACACTGTCAATTATTTTGAGATAAGACCTTGAAAATCTTTCCAAATGGATATTATATAAAGGTATGGGTGAGCATGTGATACATAGTTTAGTTAGATTGGTCACAGCTAATAATAGTGTCAGTGGTTCTAAAACATTGGTCAAGTGATACTTATCTTTAATGCATGGCTGAGTTCTACTCGAAGGTGGCTAATCTAAAAATATTTAACAGGTTGTTCTCATAAGCTATGAAAGGATAAGACTTTATGCATGAATTTTTTTGTAAATGGCACATATATTTGCAATTTTCATGTATTTTAAGCTATAATTGTAAAAATTGCCTTTGTCTTTATACACATGCATGTGTTGTATATCTTTTTCAAAGGCTATTTTAAAATGATAATTGTAAGTAGACTCTTATAACTTTTTGAACCACATCTAGAACTCATATTCTAACTATTATATGTAATGACATTACATGAACTTGGAGGATGAGGTGACCCCTTCCCCAAATCTATATAAATAATTATAATTAAACTTAGAGTTTGGTCAAAGAATTTTGAATACATGAGCATCATCAATTTTTATCATCAATGAATGTGTTTGTGTATTTTATTTCCATTTTAAGTGTAATTAGTTGTTAGTTTATTTGGTTGTATGTTTCAATAATATTTAGTGTGCAATATCTATGAATATATTATTAATTATCTTTATTGATTAGTAATATATAAATGTACAATAGTTGTTAAAATATTGGCAAAATATATTGATTAGGATAATTAAGTTGATTGATTCATAATGTTGAGTATGCATGAGTGCTTTCTTTGATGTAGTTTTCTATGTGTATGTAATAACTACCTTAGATACTTCACTATCCTAAGCCATAATCTCCTAACTAAGAGTGTGCAATAGCTACCCTAAATGAAACAACCTTTGTTTAAGGCCTATGAATTTTGTACATCAATATCTCCTTTGAATTCTTAGTCATGTATGATTGTGTATGTGTAATTATTGATAGTAATAGGCATACGTTCTGAGAGGACTTATCCTTGTAGAAACTAGTCAAGGAAGTAGTTCCTAACAACCACAAAGACTTCTTTTCTACCTTACCCTTCCCTCTTTTTTTGTGTTTGTTTTGGGACCTACCCACTTTAGATTAGAAGCTAGCCTTCCATCCAATTCACATAGAGATTCACTATCCTTTAGGGACCACACCTCCATCCAAAAAACTTTTTCAATAACCTACATGCCTTACCAAATATTCCATTAATAGGTTCTTAAAGACTACATACCTACAACTCATGCCCTAGAGTGGAGTTTACCTCTATTGAGATCTTAAATGTTATAGGATACCTTGTAATGTTGTGGTATGTATAAAACCTACATCAACAGTTTCAATGCCACTAAAAGGAGGGTAGCACCCCAAATAATAGTAGTTATCCTTTGTGTAGAATTACACTGGATTCACCTAGGTGAGTGATCAGATCTAATTCCCAAGCTATTTTTCTAGTCTCACCCCTAAAAAATAATAGGAGACTTATAAATATGCCAACATCCCTAATTCAAAATAATCCATCTCCTATGACTCCTTCTCTAGTAAGGAATCCTTTACCTATTAATCATCCAATGGCTCAACCACCTTGGTTAGTTGGATTTGCTATTTCCATCCTAGGGGTTATGTATGATTTTTGTTGGAATCCTAAAAAGTACCTACCATTGTTTTACTTCTTTAGGAATAAGGATAGTAGAGGAACATATTACATATTTTAAAGCTGAATTAAGGATAATGAATGTTGTCCATGAAGATGTTTCTTGAAAATTATTCCCTTTTAATTTAATCGATCATAATTATGATTGTTATTTAAATCAAATAGAAAATTACATCACTTCTTGGGATGAATGTCAAGTAGCTTTTCTTGCACAGTTTGGACTATTTAGCAATCCTAGTTTATTATACTAACACTTCAATAACATGAGGAGAGAACCTAATGTTCCCATCTATGCTTTCAATGCAAGGTTCTAAAAGATGTACAACTAGTTGATCTTGAGATATAAACTAGATAAGCCATTAATTTTGGAAATGTATAAAATACACTAGACCAAATCACTATCATGTTCTTTATAAGAGCAACTATTATCAACAATTTGGCATTAGCATATGAAGAGGCTATCAATATAGATAATCAACTCAATCCTTAGATTCTTATAGCACCTAATGTCAATAAAATCTTTCCTACATTCAACTTAATTCCACATGCAAGGTAGAATGTTTTAGCATTCAATGAGAACCAACTATATACACTACCTCCCATGATGTAAACAATTTAGTCGAATTATAGATTCTTGAACAATCACATTCAAATCAATAACTACTAATTGAATCAATAATCTACTACATCTCTTATTACTATTGTACAAGGCACTAACTCTACAAAGGTACAATTAGATTCTATTCAATAGATGTTTCAAAAGTCAAGTAATGATTTATTGAATATGTAAAGGGGGATGGGAAATGATAATGGCCCAAATAGTAATCAAAATGTTATATTTTAGAGATATAATAAACCATTCAATAGGCCTAGAAACAATATGGAGTAGCCTAACAAGATCTTATAGATCAACATAGTAGAAATGACTCTTCTCAATTGGTGCAAAATTCACAATAATTTGAATTTTGTGCAATATTTGAAATCTTTCAAAAAAAGGTGGTTAGACAAGATCAGATGCATAATCCTCTTGAGCATCATCTAGATCTTGGCTCTTTCATCACTGTCATGTTTTTTTAAATTCATGAGTTTCCCTTCATAGGTGAAAATGATAATAAACCAAAACAAAACATGGGTGAATTTCACATTTTCCATCAATTTTAGAGAGGTGCATACAATATAAGGAATAAGAATCCACTTATGACATTGAATATTTTTAATACCATAGTGATTCCTCTTAATCCTAAAGTAGACAATTATACACCTCCTCTAAATGGGAAAGATCAACCCTAGAATAAGGAAGAACCAATTAAAGGAGGATATACTAGTGTAGAGGATATGAAGAAGATCAAGGTGAACATAAATCTTCATGAGTTAACTCAGATCCCTAAACAAAAGGAACTACTATGGAAGTCAATTATTGGAAAATCTCTTATGGAAATAATTAAAGCATTTATAGACAAAGCAAAATTTATTGAAATCAACATCATCTACAAGAGTAAGCCAATAATTTCACCCTTCTTGCTAACTATCTAAGCATTCAATAAGAACATTCATAATTTTTTAGTTGATTCTAGAGGATTTGCATCTACCACACCCACATGCATATGTCAAAATCTAGGTCTCACTATGAGTCCTTTAAAGAGAATAGTTTTACAAGTAGATAAAATAGTATTACTAGTAGTTGGAGAATTGACCATTGTGTGTATTCAAGTAACATCTAAATTTTAAGTCCATATGACCACTGATATTATAGTAGTAAACATACAAAAAGGATATAGACTATTACTGAGCAGGGATTAGTCCAAAACACTGAATGGATATCTCTCTACAAACTTCTCTCATATATGGTTACCATGGAGGGGAATTGAAAATCAAATCAAGATTGATAGAGAGCTAAAATGAATCAGCTATAGAATTTGCACTTTGATGGTACTAGATCCAAGCAAGGATTAGGTGTGGGAATCAAGTTGAATGATCCATAAGGTAAAAGGTTCTTAGAACCATATAGGTTACAATTTTCATGCACTAATAATAGATCTAAACATGAGGCTCTAAATCTAGGATTACAATTTTCACTTAAGACCAATGTCAAGCAAATATCAGTATTTGGTGACTCATAGCTGGTGTTAAATCAAGTTAGAAATAAATATTAATACAAGATATATTATTTAAAGAGAGACAATCATAGAACATGGGACTTGATTGAAAGCTTTGAATATTTCAACATAATAGCACTTCCTAGATAGTGATATCAAGAAGCAGACTCACTAGCTATTATTGCTTCTAATTTTTATCCATTACAAGAATATAAGGTAAAAAGGTTCTCTATTGAATTGGTACCATATCATTCCATTCTAGATAATGTATAAAATTTCTAGGTCTTTGATGAGGACTAGGATATTATTTAGTTTTTAACTAATTCAGGGGAATTTGAGTCCCAAATCATCAATGACAAGGACATTAATCACTTCTATCAAGAGGAATCAGATAAAGAAGGCATTCTCTAGCTCAAAGAGAATCAAATTCCAGCTAGGTTGGTCTTTTTGGAAAGACCACTGAATATAGACCCTCAAGCTCTGCAACTCAAGAAACCCAAAGTCAATGAATCAGACTTCAAAAAGGAAAATCTAGGAGATGAACATAGCCCATGTTATGTTAATATTGGTCTCAATTTCGTAGTAAAAGAGATATAATGAGTAAAGGATATAATCACTTGATATAAGGACATCATTACTTAGACATATGAAGACTTGAAAGTTTATGAACCATAGGTCACTACTCATACAATTCCCTTGAATCCAAATTAGAGAAAATTAGACAAAGGTATAGACCAGTCAATCCTATCCTAGAGTCTCTCATCTATAAATAAGTGGAAAAGATGTTAAGCACAAAAATCATGTTTCTAGTAAGACATTATATCTAGGTGGCCAAGTTGGTCCTAGTAAGAAAGAAGAATGGTGAGATCAGATTATGTGTGGATTTAGGAACCTAAATAAGGATTTTGAAAAGGATAATTATCCCCTACCTTCTTTAGATGAAGTGATGCAAATAGTAAGTGGTTATGAAATGATGTCCTTTTTGGCTCAATTTTTAGGCTATAATCAAGTATTGGTGTAATCTGAAGATAGAACGAAGATGGTGTTCACTGTAAAGTGGGTAACTTATGTGTATAAGAGGATTCCATTTGACCTAATAAATGTAGGACTAACCTTTCAATGTGCCATGGATCACACTTTCAAAAGACTGATAAGAAATGTATAATCATCTACATGGATTATCTTATGATATTTTTAAAGGATCAAAATACCACATAAGTCACATATAGTCTATATTCAAGAGATGTATAAGGTTTGGTGTTTCATTAAACCCAAATAAGAGCATATTTGGAGTGACTAAGGAAAATATCTTGGGGCACATCATCACCAAGGATGGGATCACCATTGATCCAGATAGAATTCAAGGAATTTCAAGGATTACACCACCAAATATCATGAAGGAGCTCAATTCATTCTTCAAAAAGATTAACTTCATAAGTAAGTTCATCTCAATATTTACATATATTTTTAAACCTCTAAAACCATTCTCAATAAGGATGCCAAAATAGAGTGTATGGTTGAAGCCCAAAAGTCATACCAAGACATTAAAGATGTAATATCATAGGCTCTAATATTGATCAATCTAGATTTTATGAAAGATTTATACTTTTATTCATTTGATTCAAAGCATATGTTTATGGTTGTCATCATGAAAAAGGAGGAAATTGATCATCCAATTGCATTCATGAGCACAAATCTAAAATATGTATAACTCATGTATTCTATGATTGATAAACAATTTTTTTCCCTTGTTAAGGTAGTAAAAATAATTTGGCATTACATCTTGAGGAATAAAACCATCACCATCATCCTTGATCCTACAATCAAGCTCACCCTATCATGAAACAAATAATGAGAACACTGAGACAAATGGATGGCCAAGCTGTGAGAATTTGATGTAGAGATCAAGCCTACAAATATTGTTCAAGGGTAGGGCACTGCTCAACTTATGACTAAACAAGATCCTCAGTTCATTGTTGAAGAGGTATGTGAAGCTCAATTATCTAAAGAAGAATGGTATACTGATATAATATAATATTTACTTATAGGAACTTTTTCCCCTAAGCTCAATACAAAGAGAATGATAGATTTGAGGCTCAAATATGCTCACTACATGATCAAAAAGGGAGTCTTTTACAGAAGAAATTATGAAGGTATTTATCTTAGGTGTGTATCCATAGAGGAAGATAAATAAATTTTAGAGAACTTGCATTAGAAGATAGGTAGTGGTCATCCATCTTGGAATACCATGACCGATAATATCTTAAGAATGGGCTACTATTGGCCAACAATTTTTAAAGATGATCATAATCATGTTAGAACATGCCATGAATGCCAATCTCTAGCCAAGAGAAAAGTACATGCAACAATGCCTTTACAATTAGTTGTTGAAGGCCATTTACCTAGTGGAGTTTAGACTTTATTAGTGTCATCGACCCAAATTATTTAGTAGGCCATAAATTCATACTTACTACCATAGACTATTGCTCTAGATGGACCAAAGCCATATCCACAAATAACTATAGAGAACAAGTTGTGATTCATTTCTTAGAGGAACACATAAAAACCAAATTTGGCACACCCATTTCTTTGGTTTGTGATAATGGACTAGTTTTTTTATCAACAAAATTTACTGAGTGAGCACACAATAACCAAATTATTATTAGGTCAACATCCAACTATTACCCTCAGGGAAATGGACTAGTAGAATCAATGAACAAGAATCTAATTGATTTAATTAAGAAATAAGTTGGGGATAAGCTTAAGGATTGACATAATTTATTAATGTATGCTCTTTGGGTAGACTAGATTAGATAAAAATAATCCCTTAAAGCTTCACCTTAATTTTTGGTGTATGGATGCAAACCAGTATTCCTTATCATGTTGAAGCTACCCACTTATTAGTTCATGTAGGACTACATGGAATGAAGCGATAAATCAAAATAAATATTTTTAGACATAATAGATTCTCAAGGACTAAGGCCTTATAGACATTTAAAAAACACCACGATGTGGTCAAGGGGTGGTTTTATAAGAAAACAAAAGTCAAAGCATTTAGGATTTTAGATCTAGTGTTATTTTGGGATAAAACCCATGAAAAAAGGATAGCATGATAAGTTTTCCTCACTATGGATTGGACCATACCATATTTAAGAGATAATGGGTAATAATGAATTTTGTCTGAAGGACCTATAGGGTAATGAACTTAACTATCTAGTCAATGGGAAACTTTTGAAGTACTATTTCATGGTCGTACCATCTAAAGATACCTCAGACTAAAGAAGAGGAGTGGTGAACATAGACATAGGATTAGATTAGATTTCTTACTTTCTTAGATTAGATTTCCTAGTTTCTTAGTTTAGTTTCATGCTTTCTAGGTTAATCTTTCCTACTTTCAGTATTATGATTTCTAGACTAAATTTTAGTTTTTTCTTAAGATAGTTTATTGCTTTCCTAGATTAGATTCCTACTTTCTTAGTTTAGGTTTCCTGATTTCTTAAAATAGTTGATTTTTGCTTTCTCTAATAATCAGAATTATGTTTGATCTAATCATAACCAAGCTAAAATCTAAACCAACTGAGCTTAGGACTTATAAAAAAGGGGAAAAATAAAAAGAGAATAGGAAATTTGGGATTGGTTTACATATTGGGTATATTTATATGTTTTTAATTCTTTAGGATAAAGGTATGTAATCATGAATTATTATGGATCATGTCATAATTTAATACTTTTACCATGCATATGTAAGTTACTCTCAAATTAATTCATACAAATGTAGAAAATTTTCTTGTTTTATTTGATCAAATGCACTTATCACATTAAATACTTGTTGGAAGTGACAATTTTGGGTATAGATGTGGTTGGCAGGGATGTTCTAGTAATGATTTGTTTTCTAATTCTACCAACTCACTGGGGTTCCATATCTTCTCTCTCCATTCAAGAATAAAAGAAAAATAAAAGAAAGAACCAATGAGTTCAAAAGAGTAAAATAAAATATAATGAAAATCAAAAGGCTCACATGATGAAATAAGGTCAATGTACCATGCATCATGATCAAAATAAAACAATGGAATGAGAAGAAAAGGAACTTAAGGTATATCTGTCAGGGCTATGGATGCCTAGCTAGAAGTAGAGCAATGCCTAAGGTTTCCTTTTTTTTTTAACTTTAATAAACACTGGAATAAAACCTACAACGTCATCAAGACTTTGAAAAACTCATCACAGTAGGGGTTAAATTAACTACACATTTAACACACACATATCAAATAATTAGAATGAAATTATGTTGTGTGAATTAACTTACAAATCAATTTCATGTTTTTGATTTAAGTATTCTTCTATGACACACTTCATGATTGATATAATGATTGCAAACTAGAGTTCTAGGTTCTTGAATACTCAGGAGTATTCCCCCTTAATTCACCATTTTTTATACCCAACACACCCCCTTTTTCCATAAGGAAATTGGGACCCACCTTTTTTTAGATTATAGTCTTGAATTTGATCCCCTCTTCTATGTGTTTTTACAAAATTCTAGGAAAAGACTGACTATTTGCCTTTCATACTTTGACAAGGTGGCATTGGTGTTATGTTTTCATAGACTATCTTTATAATTGTTTCAAACTTATTGTATTGGGTAATTTATCTAGTATCTCTTTCAATACTTATGCAATTTATTATTTCATAATTATTTGTTTTAGACTTATTCTATCAAACTTTTTGTTTCGGGTGTTTTTACATTGGAATAATTGTTTCAAATATTTTATCTAATAGAATTGGGTCTTTAGCATATTTGTTTCAAACATTTTATCGAATGAATTAGACCCTTTGGAATTTTCTTCATGGGCACTTTTCCCTACACAATATAACCTTCAGACTTTTTGTAGTTGCCCTTCGATCCTTTTTGTGGCCTTTTTCTTGATAGAATGACCCTTTAGACTTTTTGAATTTACCCTTTAGATTTTTTATTGTAGCCATTTTATACAATAGAATAACCCTTCAAAAATTTTATAGTTACCCTTTGACTTGTTTTGTGGCCTTTGTCCTAATAGAATGACCCTTTAGACTTTTTGCAGTTTTCTCAAAAGAATGACCCTTTGGACTTTTTATAGTTTCCATTCAATATTTTTATTATGGACATTTTTATTGATAAAATGACCCTTCAAACTCTTTTTAGTTTCCGTTCAGCATTTTTTGTGTCCTTTTTCTTGATATAATTTCCCTTCAACCCTTTTTTGAAATGACCCTTTAGACCTAATGCACTTACCCTTCAGGATTTTTATCTTGGGCATTTTTTCCTATGAGCCTATTCTTTGGGAATTTTATCATGGAATAATTCTTTTAGTCCTTTTTCCCCAAACTAATTCCTTTAGAATTTATCTCAAACATTTTTTCCAATCAAAATAAACTATGGGTTTTGTGTTTTAGAAATTTTGTCCAACAAAAATAAACTATGAAAGATGTGTTTTGGACATTTTGTCTGATAAAAATAAAGTCTTTGGGATTTTTTTGTGGGTCTTTTATAAACATCAATCCCCAAAAAAAACCCAAATACCCTATAATAGATCAATAGACTAAAATCCTTATAAAACTACCAAGTGGTACCCCTATATTCATGCACTTTACTATATGTACTAAGTCATTATATGTTTATGTTTGTAGGATTTAAATAGGAAGTGACAAGTGTCAAGCTCGAGGGGGGTCAAAAGGTTAAGCACCAAGATCTATAGTACATGTTAACTCGTGTACTGAAGATATAATAGTACATAATAAAGCACAATAAAAAAGTATTTTCAAAAGCTCCATGAGACTACCAAGTGGAAACATTATGGGAGACAAGTATACAAAGATCCAATAGTTCATGGGAGCCATAGATAGTAGATCAACGGTCTATGGGAACTTCCATAGGGTAAATAAATCAAGAGCTTAGAATCCCTAAGAAGTTGCCAAGTGGTGCAAAAACATTCAAACTAGGACTATAAAGAGCATAGAGACCTGACAGAGATACCAAGTGGTAAGATCTTATTCCATCATCTAGAATACCAAATGGTGCAAGTTTACAGTGAACTTTTTCAAGATATGGACCCAATGAGAACTAATCTGGTTAGTGAATATAAAAGTGAAGATCTAGTAATAGAATAAGAGAAGGTTAGTTACATGGAATATCAAGGTTAAATTAAGTAAACACTATCAATTATTTTGAGTTAAGACCATGTAAATATTTCCAAAGAGATATTCTATAAAGGCACGTGTGATCATGCAATGTAATGTCTAGTTAGGTTGGTCAAAGCTAATAATAGTGTCACTAGTTCTAAAATATTGGTAAATTGATACTTATCTTCAATGAATTTTTGAGTTCTATTTGAAGGTGGCTAATCTAAAAATATATAATAGGTTATTCTCATAAGCAAAGAAAGGCTAAGACTTTGTGTATGAATAGTTTTGTAAATGACATATATATTTTTAGTTTGCATGTAGTTCAAGCTATAAATATAAAATTTGCCTTTCTATTTATACACATGCACATGTTTTATATATTTTCCAAAGTATTTTTTAAACTAATAATTGTATGTAGACTCTTATACAGTTTTTAACCATAGTTAGAACTCATGTTTTAACTATCACATGTAATGAATTTTCTTGAACTTGGAGGATGAGGTGACCCCTTCCCTAAGTCTATATAAATAATTGTAATCCAACTTGAATTTTGGTCAGAGAATTTTGAATATAGGAGTAAAATCAATTTTCATCATCAGTTAATGTGTTTTTATATTTTCTTTCCAATTTTTTTGTAATTAGTTATTACTTTCTTTGGTTGTATGTTTCAATAATCTTTAGTGTATAATAACTATAAATAGATTCTTGATTGTCTTGATTGATGTATTAATATATATGTGTGTAAAAACTATTGAAATATTAGGTAAATATATTTATTAAGATAGTTAATCTGATTTATTCATAATTCTAAATGTGCATGAGTGTTTTCTTTGATGTAGTTTTCTATGTGTATGCAATAACTACCTCAGATACTTCACTATCCCAAACTATAATCTCCTAAGTAAGAGTGTGAAATAACTACCATAAATAGAGAAACCTTTGTCTAAGGATTATTGATTTTATAAATTAGTATCTCCTTATACTTCTTAATCATGTTTGACTATGTGTGTGAAATTGCTACTGGCAAGAGGCATAGATTATAAGAGCACTTATCCTTTTAGAAACCAACTAGGGAAGTAGTTCCTAAAAAACATAAAGTGTTCTTTTGTATCTTAGCTTTCCATCATTATTTTTGTTTATCTTGATACCTACCCACTCTATATTATAATTTATCCACCCATATAATTCATACAGAGATTCACTATCATTTAGGGACCACACCTTCATAAAAAGAACTTGTCAATGACTTGCATCCCATACTAGCTATTACATCAATAGGTTATCAAAGAATTTATACATATAAATCATACCCTATAGTGGATTTTACCTAAATTGAGATCCTAAAATTTTATATGCTACCTCATTATGATGTGGTGTGCATTAAAATCGCATCAACACTATCATTAGGTGTCTAAGCACAATTATCCATAAAGGTTTATGTAGAGTGAGGGATGATTAAGATCCAATACATAGGGTGGTTATACAACATCATATAAAAAAATATGCCTTAATAGACCTTCATGTATATCAAGGACTCACATAGATACCTTATGCAAACCTATCTTAGGACAATTTGGTCATAACATGTTTACTACCATCAGAGTTAGTATTAATTCCTAAGTATCCATCATGTACAAAGAGGATCAAGAGGGTTTGGGAGATCATATAATGGGTCACTAGCTTACATCCTCACCCATGAATAAATTTTATGGTGAAGGCATCAAGTTACACACCCTTGAGTTTACTAATCATAGGTTTGTGTTTTGCTTGCTTGGATGTGTGTTGTACTAAACTAGTGTAATTTGTGAGCCAAATTAGCCTTTTACCCAAACCTATACACACATATTTAGGTCATTTTCACACATCATATTGTATATCCTTACCTCATAATTATATAATTTTTTATATCCTTATCTCATTATCTTTTTGTACATATCATCCTATATACCCTTGCCTCATTTTTTATATCCTTATCTCCTCTTGTACATATATCCTCATCTTGCATATATGTGTCATTATCTTCTTGTTCATATTGTATTTGTTTATTATTTTCATTATCTTATCCCATATCCCATATTTTATTCATCCCAGCTTAGTTTAGTCATATCCTCACATTATTAATCATACCCTACCACTCACATATCCTAATCACATCTTATCATCCACACCTTGTCTTAAGTCTCTTTTATCCATAATTAATCATTTATATTGACCTTTAATTCACCTAATCACCTCATCCCACATCTAATATAACCTAATCCTATCTTATTCTATTAATTTATTTTGGTCACACCCATATCAAAACCATCATCATCCAATTTACATTATCCCTTATCATTTCATCATCACCTATCCATACTCATCCTTGTCCCATTATCCTATCACTTTCATTACATAATATTATCCCATCCTATATTTAGAAATAAATCCAAGGATTTAGCTAATCCTCTTGTTTCCCATCCATATCATCCTATCATGTTATTCCACTATCACTCATTGTTTGGTTAGATCTCATACCTAGTCAGTATCCTACAAGTATCTCATCACTTTATCATTTTCAATCTAGAAAACCCATCATCATCAATCTAGTTATCTTTAATCAAATCATCTTGACTATTCATAACTAGAACCCATCTAGTCATCATCTTTCTAGTTTGAATCTAGCAACCTACCAATCCTTTTACTAGCTTGAAAAAACTAGGCATTGTTGATAGGTCATTAGCACCTATTATAATATCAGTTTGAAATCTACTCCTATATCATTTCATCCATCTCATCCTCATCATCACTTGTCATAATATCTTATTCATTTGGACCTAATTTATTAAAAAGACCATATCTAATCCTTAGTGTCCCTCCACATTATCCCCCTTCATCATCCATACATTATCATCTATCCTCATGGATTTGGACCTGATCTTGTAGACTAATAGATCTTGGATGATAAGGATGGAATCCTTTTGTGATCATTAGAAGTGGGCGCTCACATATATTTTGAACTTACTCCCATTTATCCCAAATCAACATCATTCATTCCTCCTCATCCATAATCCCCTAACACATCAAGGTCAACTTCATCATTTATTAATGTGGCCTCCCTATTCAATAAATACATCTTGGATAATAAAGATGAATTCTTATTATGTTTAATGAATATGGGTGCCTATCTTCCCAATAATTTTGACACCATAAGACTCAATTAAATTTTTAATAAATTCCCCCATCAATCCTCATCCCCATCTAATTCCACTCTACCATATATTAATCCCTATCCTAGTCATGGCCTTCCTAGTTTATAAATTTCCTCATTTAATAAGTATCTTGATGAACATCTATAGGTAGTCTTCCTAAGGCTCCTTGAGTTGGGTTTAAAATTTCTCAAAGGCCTTAACCCTATTCAAATCACCTTACCCTTATTCCATACCCATCCATAGTCAAATCCTCACTCCACTAGTCAGAGCCAATCATCTATCCCTTTGTACACTAGTAAAGAGAATCCTATCTTGACCACCTCATCTACTACTAGTTTATCTACCTAGACACATCAACCACCATATGATCTAAAGTATGATTCTTCAACATATAGGTCACAAAGTGAAGTGGGCCCTTATACTCCATTTCCTATGTCCTTAGATACCCTTTTCCATCAACTATTTGTTACTAACATGATGATCTCTCCATATGTATGACATCTTGATCCCACTAAGCCTAAACCATCTGGGTATAAATCTAATCGATATTTTACATATCACCAAACCTAGGGGCATACCATTAATTGATGTAATAATTTACAAGATTATGTTCAAAACCTTATGATCATGGGGACATAGTGATCAAGGATGAATCAAATGAATCTATATCCTTAGATGAAAAAGAAGAGGAATTCCAATATTCCATTCTTGATCCTAATCAAGACCTTCCTTTTCCAATCCAAGGTTAAGACCCTATATCCATCCTCCATGATCCTCCCATGTTTGACAAATCCTCCATAAAACACAAGTCCATTCCCCATGAACTTAGTCCTCATGAGACCTTTCACGGGCCTATTTATTAAAAATCCATTATCCCTTTATCATCTCCCCCTCACCCATCATATAATAAACCCCCCATTGTGAGGTCACTTGCAGAAAATCACTCTTCTACTAGTAACATAACATCATGTACACTAAAGTCAACATTGGAACCAATGTAAGATTTATCAGCATCATGTTCATGTTTAGCACCAATATCTAAATTAGATTCCTCATCAGAAACATAATCCCTCATAGATATTATAGCTATTGATGATGATGCCTACTATTATAAAGATACTCATTAATTAGATGATAATTAGTTCCTAGGCATATCTTTTGAGCCCAATCTAGATGATGGAGTCATAACCAAGTTCTTTAATGCTTTATCTTTTGAAGATTATGAAATCAAATCTGATCCTAATTTGGATATACATACTACCACTAGTATTAGTGATCCTTTGGATATTCTTTAGGACACTTTCTTTGACATTGAGGTTAGGACTCCTAGTGACCTTTATGAGGACTATGCTACCAATTATCAACTTAGTCCACCACATAACATTAACCATTCACCTCACCTCAATCATTCCTTTATTCCACTCCATAAAGGGAATAAATATGTTTATGCATTGTTTGATTCCATTTTGTATTCAACATTGTGTGCCATAAATAAAAAGGTCCAAGACCATATTCCAAAAGTCATAAATCATGATCAAAACATCATTGATCCCATAAGTCAAAATAAAGAAAAGTTAAATCATTGGCATAATAAAAAAATGTCTTCCCATAGTGAAGCCCAAAGTTAGGCATTAGGGGAATGTCAAAGTCAAAATAATTATCATATATCAAGTCAAAAATCAATTATCCCTAGTGAAGCCTAGAATTAGGCACCATGAGGTAATCAAAGTCAAACCCAATAATCAAATCAAAAGAATATCCAAAGTAATAATCTTATAGTTGACCATCCTCTTAATATTTAGATCAAAGAATCATAAAATCAAAAGGTCAATCCTTTAATTTCATCTCACCAATATAAATAATTTCATCCACCATATCCAATGGTGTATGTCATTGTCAAAACCCATTTCCACTCCCCATCTTTTCATATTCCTAATTTACATCCTATATCCCATAATCACAATCATGATGTACTCCCATCCACACCATCTCTCATATCCCTAGATAGCATTTTCCCTCATAGGGGTTATAAAAACACCTAGATAAAATGTCTAGAGGACATTAAATCAAGAGTCAATAAAGGCCACCAAGACTTTAATACATCCAACAATAGTGACCTGATCCTTGTTGGTAATTTTGGCCCACAAACCAAGATTATTCTTATTTAAATAAATGAGTAGGGTCCCAATTATTGAGTGGATCAAATGGCTTATAATCAAGTTCAACATTGCAAATGGAGTGATCCAATTAGGTTTTTATGATGATGAATAGTTGCAAAATTAGGTCCATAAAAAGACTAAGTTTACACCTCTTCAACTTTTGGCTAGGTGTAGAATTTGTAATTCCTTAGAAGGAAGTGTTCCATACAAAGCCCACAAAAATGTACAAGTATTAATTCTTTCAAGAGTTTTGTCCCACTTTATTTGTCTAAGTGTTGAATTTCCCCTGAGATTTTTATTTTGGGCCTTTTGTTTAAGTGTCAAGAATTGTTTCGATCATTTTATCTAAAAATTTTCCCTGAAGGATCATTTTTTTGAGAAAGTGTACCTTTGTAAAAATACTAAAGGATATATTTTTCAAGAAAAGTGTCCCAAATAATTTCCTCAAGGGGTATTTTCTCAAGAAATTATCCCAAACACTTTTTTTGAAGGGTCTTTTTATTTTGAGAAAGGGTCCAATGTATAAGTCTCAAAGGGAATTTTCAAATGGCAAAGGAGATATTTCAAAGGGTCTAAACAACTATTATAAGGACAAACTATATATTTATTTTAGGTATTTTATCCTAAAACAAAGGACTAAGACATGAATTCTTTCAGACATTTTATCCAAAAGAACTGCTCAAAGCAAAGAGAATGCAAACAATTTCCTTTGGAAGAAATGACCAAAATATCCAAGCCCAAAGATAGGGGTATGAATGGAATAAAGATTATAAGATCTCTATTTACTCACAAGGCTTTTAGAAAAACTTTAGGTTCACTTAAATTGATAAAGATATGACCAAATTTTACATATCCCCCATGAGATGCCAAGAATTCTTGAAATAGCTTAGAAGTACATAGGTTCCATTGTGTTCATTCTTTTCTTTGAGACACTTGGGCCTAGTAACAAAAATTATAAGTAGGAATTTTTTTGAAATCACCATTTCCATGTGAGGATGAGTCAAATATAATTGGTCATGTGGGTTTGTACACTTTTGTGCCAAGATCATATGCACCAAGTTCTAGGTCCTCTACCAAAGTGCATCAAAAGTTACACATGATCAAAGTTGGATCCTCAATCACATTTTATTAAGTTTTATATACTTATCCAATGAGCTTGAACATCATTAGGATGTCATGGAGAAATGACTGGACTAACCAACTTATGTATTTAATATCTTTCTCAAGAATCTTTGCATGACTAACAAATCAAGTGTAATTGTAGATTTACATGCTAGGATCATCCTCAGAGGTTTTTAGGGCCACATGAGATTTCTAGTTTGAGTGAGAATCTTGTAAATTTGAACCTAAAATAGAAGATGTCCCTATATATGTCAAATCCAATCCCTAACAAATGACCATTGAAATTAAAATTTCTCAATGATGGTCTCGTAGATGTCAAGTTTGAGCATCATGCTTTTATATCTAAAAAATTATCAAAGGGATCCTTGACTAAATGAAAGATTGAAAAGTGTCCAAATCTTGGATTTTTAGAGTAAATATAATGGTGAGTAGGTAAAAATAGGATAGTGGGTCTAGATCATATCAATGACATGCATTCAATTATGGACTCAAGATCAATGACATACAAGTAAGTCAAAGAGTCAATGAAACCTAACTACGAAGGCATGATCGATAAGTGGCACAAGAACATGAGTCTTGGAAAAGGATATACATCACACATTCAATATCATTAGGAAAATCAATGAAGTAATATTAGTAAAGGGGTTGATAATTCAAGCCAATTCTTGATGATCAATTAAATGAAGGTGAACTCGAATGATTTAGACAGAGGTCAAAAGGTTAGTTTTTACCCAAGGCAACTAGACATGAATAGATCCAAGATTTATCAAAATCCAAATTAGGATAGGAATGTATATTTCAAGATTAGGTGGTGTCATTAAGAACTTGCATAGGTAGACATATAGATTTCAATGGCTATCACCAAATCTAGCTACATGAAAAATGACCCTTCTTGTCACTTGTGCATGTATCAATAAACTAGTAGTGAACACCTTTACATTAGGACAAAATTAAAATGAATTGAATCCACTATTATATCCTCTATGGATCATCATATAGAAGATGTTGTGATGGTGCAATAGACTAGAGTGACCTAGATCAATCAAGAAGGGTTTAAGTGAGATTGATTTACAGAGGTAGTTATAATATATTTTCAAATGGATTTGAATTCATTTGATCCCCTTTTGAGCATTGTAATTCCGTCTATCTTTCTTCCCTTCTACTATAAATATAGCATATGATCTATTATTTTATATCCCTTAGGATGGTATGACTAGACTCTGCCAGAATTATATTTGACACCTCTTGGAGTAGTGATTAGAGTATTTTTTCAATCATTTGATAATCTATATTTAGTTCTATATGTTTGTTTAATATGTAAATGTGAATGTTATCTTCCTCTCACATTTCCAAACTAAACCTAAGTGCTAGAAAGTTTCTTTGTATGTCCTATAGTGTGTCTCAACTTTGATCTCTCAAAGATAAAGTAAACAACTAAATTTAAGTGTCTCTAAATAGACTTTATTTTCATTGTTCCCTAGTCTGAGTGTATAAAATAGACCTCTATATGAAAAACTAAAGTATAGAAACCATAGTAAGAATTTTTTTAGGTTTCTTTAATATTTAATTAGTGTGTTAAGTACTCCAAGCTTAAGAGTGGATATGATAAATTCTTAGTGCATCAACATAGTTTAGAATAGGTTTTATTTTATGCAAACGTCTTGCCCCTTTTCACCCCAACTAGCCTTAGATTTATAATCAAAGGTAAAAATTATAAAATATAAGGAGCTAGCCTCATAATAAAATCCTTAAGGTCTGGTCTAGATATAGCCAACACATATCCTTAGATGATTCCCATGTTAGTCTAAGTATGGTTCAGACTTGAATGAATCTAAACCCTATTTAGGGTGTTATATGGATAGATAATAGTTTTGGCATGCCCAGTGGGACACTAATTTTGTATATCTAAGTATAATATAAAATTTCAAAGTTTCATTTCTATATTTACATAATTTTTCATACCCCCCAGAGCTATCATAAGATCTTCTACCAAAGGGAATGAGATATATTTCTCTGAGCTACCTTTACAATCAACAAACAAGAAGAAATCATCTCAATCAAATACTACACCTACCCACTTTTTCCCCCTATTATTTCCAAAAATACTCCTATTCAAGCTAGTATTATTCATCCAAACCTTGGTATAACCCCATACCATAGATGCATATTCTTAAAAGGCAAGCCTTTGTGCCATTTAATAGTGGTATTCCTTTGAATCTTACTCAGTGAGATGATATTCTAGTCTCAAATTTAAAGGCTCTTACCTATTATAAAGGAAACAATCTTGTTACTCCTATAGACCACATTGTAGATATTGATAAACTTTGTTCAGTGCACCATGTGACTCAATAAAATGTAGCAATGAGGTTGTTAACAACTTATTTTAAAGGGAAAACACTTAAATGGTATAGAGGATTGACCACTGCATCAATCAATAGTTGGGATGAGTTTGGAGAGGTATTTTGCAAGCACTTTTAGGACAAGAGTGATCACCTTTTACTTATGGATAAGCTTACAAAAATAAAGATATCCAATTATGAGTTCATGGTGGATTTCAACTATAGATTCTAGAAGACCTAAGATATAATTCTTATGATGATCAAGCCTACACCCAACTATGCTTTTATATACTATTTTAAGGCTCTCAACTTAGATGTAGCTTAAATGATTCAATCCATGTGAGGGAACACCCTACCTAGATATTTTGAAGTAGTAATTAGGGCTAAAAATTTACTTATACAAGCAGGAAAGTTGGCTCTAAGGCCACCAATCCCTCTCTTCCTAGAGATACACCCTCCTACCCCAAATATTTCTCTAGTTCCAAAATTGATAAAGTTTTATCAAATAGAAGGTGAGCAAACTAATAGACTGGGGAAGATAGAGAGTCTTCTCAAAGCCTAGAACAATAATTTTGTTGTAATGGAGAGGAAATAAGCTCCACCATACAAACCATACAAAAATAATAATAATAATTTATAGTAAAATTTTCCACTATATCAACCTAATCATAAAAGACAAGGGAAAAATCCTGAGTTAAGTAAATACAACCCCAATTATCTAAGTAATTCTAGAGATATTATGCTAACTCTGAACAACTATGCTCAAGAATGGACATGGTAGTCAGAGGGACAGTCTAATGAGATGGTGATGGCCACTATTAGAGACATGTATGAAGATCATGGTTGGCAACATGAACCTTCATTTTAGATTCATGACATGATGCCTCCTCTACCACAAGCCCCCAAAACAAGTCAAGATAATATGCCTACCATGCCATGATCAGAAGCTCAAAGCCAATAATAAGGGAGCATGGGTAGAGCACTAGCTAATACCACATGAATGAATTTTCCAGAACAAGAATATGTGTTTGATCATGTAGTAACCAATATGGGACTAGCTTCATAGATGACATATGAACTAGTTATAGTTTAGATGAGGGATAAGAAGAGAATGTTGGAGGACAACTTGGGGAAATATAAATTTTCTTCATCATCTCCATAGACTAGTTAGAAACCTACTTCTTTAGATGCAACTATTAAGGATCATAAAAATCAACAAGTGCCCCAACATCATGGAAATTAGCAAAGGTTCCCCTTCTTTCCTCATGTTACTCAAATGCTAGATGATGCTTCCACTTCCAAGGTGTAGCCCAAAGTTATTAGTCTTCCCTTTAATATTCTAGATCATTTGAAAAAGGCTAATGTAAATATGTCTATATATGATGCTCTATATATCCCATAGAAAAAGGATATCCTCCATCAAGATCTCTCCAAAATTTCTTAGGTGGAAAAGCTAACTAATAAAGTGAACACTATTTTCATCAATAACAATTCACATAACCAAGACCCTAGCCAAGTTCTCAATTAAATTCCTAGCACAAGTCAATCTCAAAATGTTTTTCATCCTTATAAGGTTGTTAATGCCCCCCCCATTTTATGTGTCAGTCATCATAGGGGATTTTTTGGTGCATAATTACATGATAGAATTAGGTGATTCAACCTCAGTGATGCCTAAATCCATAACAAACAAGCTTGGGCTCAAGTATGTGCCTTACAAAGAGGGTATGCTCAAATTGGATCCATCCCCTACTAATATAGTAGGCATATTGAAAGATATATAGATTACATTAGCTACCCATTCAAATTTTATCATTAAGCAAGATGTAATGGTGGTAGAACTACCTCTATATTTTTCCCTATTCTTGTCTAGGAATTTACTGCTAAGATTGGGGGATATTTTTCATCTTATTAGTCATACATGGTTTTTAGAACCAGGTATGGAACCAAAGGCATGATAAGTTCTGAGCCTATCACTTTTTTTCACCTAGAACCCTACATGCCCAACCATAAAAATACTATGTCATATTTAAAGAGGTTGAAGAGGTTATTAAACAAGAACACCATAGTAATCTTAAAGGCATATCATATCTATATTTGGATGAGTGGGTAGTTAATAACCATGGGTTTGATCCATATAGAAACATTGAAGAGATAGACTTAGGAGTGTATTGTATGCATAAAGGTGTTGCAATACCTTCCTTAACTAAAACTACTCAAGAAGAGGATGACATATGGACTTTTTTATTTGATGGCTCAAGGTCAAAAAATGGAAGTAGATTGAGGGCCATGCTGACTTTACCCTCAGGTCAAAAATACCATTTTGATGTAAGACTCTAATTTAGTTGTACCTCAAATAAAGCTGAATATGAAGCTCTTTTGCATGGTTTATAAGAAACAAGGAAGAGAGGTATCCATCTCCTCAAGGTCAAGGGTAATATTGAGGTCATGGTAAAATACTTAAGAGGCCTAAGTGGCATCAAAAGTCACCATCTGAAAGCCTATAAGAACTAGTTATGGGACCTCATGGAGGATTTCTTGGCATTTAATATCCAGTCCATACCAAGAAAAGCAAACTAGCATGTAGATAGGCTTGTTATTGTTGGTGCCCAATATGAGATAGTAGGAGTCAAAGGTAGCCAAAGCCAAGATAAGGTAAAAATTATATGCATACAAGTTGTACCTAACAATGGGGTGAGTTGGCAAGTATTTGACAATGATTATCAAATCATATATTTTCTAATGCAAGAAGCAAAATTCTACCATAGGCATCAAGACAATTTATAGAATCAATATGATGATTAAATAGTACAATTAAGATATAATAATATTCTCAAAAGGATTATAACATTATAAATCATCTTCAATGAAGATGATAAAGTAAGAAAATGTAAAGCATGGATCTCAGCTAAGGAAGAACACTATGAAAAGATAGAGATCTTTAAAATCAAGCTGTTGAATCTAGGAAAGGTTAATATGATAGAGGAAAGAGTTGCATTTATTAATTTGTGCCAAAAAAATATGATAAATTTGCTTGGGAATATAAAGAATTGAAAGGGTTTGACCCCAAACTGGCACAACACACCATTTTATCATAAAGCAATGCCAAACTAGTTAGGTAGAAATAGAGGCATATCAACCAAAGAATGGAGGATCTCATGAGAAGAGAACTCTATAAAGTGATTGAATCTAGGATAATATTTCAAATTAAATATTCCTCTTAGGTGTCAACACTTGTGTTAGTAAGTAAAAATAATGGAGATATTTGGTTATGTGTTGACTTTAGGGACCTTAATAAGGTGTCCCTATAGAATCACTACCCACTTCCATCCATGGATCAAATCCTAAAAAAGGTGGTAGGTTTTCAAAGGTTCTCATTGCTTGATGGCTATTTTGGCTATATTCAGATCATGGTGAAAGAGGAGGATAGGAATAAGATTGCCTTCACTACAAAATGGGACACCTATGCATATTTTAAAATGCCTTTTATACTCTCTAATGCAGGATTCACCTTCCAAAGAGAAATGGATGTTGAATGTCATGGTCTTTTGAATGATATGGTTCTAGTTTACATTGATGATATAAATTTTTTATCAAAGAATCCTAATGATCATCTGATGCATTTGAGATCTATTTTTGATAAATGTAGACAATTTGGAGTTTTTTTAAATCTAAAGAAATGCATTTTTTTGGTACATTAAAGAAGACTTCTTGGACATGTGGTGCCCAAAAATAGTCTTTCCATTGATCTAGAGAGGATAAAATTGATCCTTTCCCTATCACTACCAAAACACAAGAAAGGGTTGTAGAGCTTATTGGACAAGATCAACTTCATCAGAAGGTTCATTCTAGGATTTAGAGAGATCATTAAGCCTCTCATTCATATGCTAAGAAAAGGAAAATATTTCACATGGACAAGAGAAGGTAAAATAAGCTTTTAGGCTATCAAGGAGGCCATATCTCATATCCCTAGTCTATTAAATCTATATTTCAATAAGATGTTCTATCTATATGTCTTTTCTACATTAGATGTAATTTTAGCTTTACTCATGCAACAAAATGATCAAGGTTTGGAGAAACCCACTATTTTCTTTATCTAAGATTTAGAGGGTTGTGAATATATATATATATATATATATATATATATATATATATATATATATATATAAGTGCTTACTATTTTAATAGGTTTGAAGAAGTTCAGGCATCTAGTTTCAAATAGTAATATCATACTAATGGTGGCTCATCAATGTGTGAAGGTTTTAATCCTCAAGAGAGACTTAAACAAAAAGAGATCTAGATGGGTCACCAAGTGTATGGAGTATGACATAGATTTATGTATCAAAAATCTAGTCTAAGAGAAGGGATTATGTGAACATCCTGTTGAAGATGTGAGAGAAGAAAAATAGACAATCCTGATAATCAAAGGTACTAAATAGGAAGATGAAGATACTCTTCCATCCAACTAGACATAGGATGTTGCTAGATTTATACAAATGGGAGAGTGTCTAATGGGTTTAAATGAATCATAAATAAGACACTTTAGGTTACAATCAGTGTCATACATCTTGATTGATGGAGAGTTATTCAAAAAAGACATTAGAGGTATACTCTTAAGAGGTGTTGAAACTAACTAATTTGATAAGTTTCTCAAGTAATTTCATGATAGTACTCAAGGAGGCCATTTTATAACCAAGACCATAGTTGAAATATGATCAGATTTAGTTACTTTTGGCACTATTTATTTAGAGATGCACATGTATGCATAAGTGTTCAAAATGTGCCATGTTTATAGGGAAATGGAAACTAACTGTCATGCCACTGAATCCTATTCAAGTTGAACAACCTTTAATGCAATGGGGTTTAGACTTCATTGGCATGATTAATCCTCCATATAGTGCTAGATATAAGTTGGTCTTGATAGACATAGACTATTTCATCAGATGGGTAGAAGCAATCCCCTTGAAGGAAGCAAACAAGAACTCTATAATTGAGTTCTATGAGAGCCTAGTCACCCATTTTAGAGCACCATCCACTATAATATCAAATAATTTTTTGTCATTAAGTATCACAAAGGTATGTGAGTGGGATCTATAATATGGTATTTATATGAAATATTCATCTATTTATTATCTTTAGGGTAATATACTAGCTGAGTCCACTAATAAGAACCTGATTTGGATTATTAAGAGAATAATGGAATATAATCAAAGATCCTCGCACATAAAGTTGAAGACTACAAGATGGGCTAATAATATCACCCCAAATAAGGCCATTTGTAACTCACCTTATCTCTTAGTCTAAGGAAAGGAATAAATACTGCCAATTTCATTAGAACTTCAAGCTTTGGAGCTTGCACACTAACTAGGTCTTCTATAAAGTGATACAATGGAGGTTAGAATGAATTAACTAAGAGAATTAGAGGAAATAAGGGATGATGCCATACATACCATGTGGTCTTCCCAATAGTAGGTCAAGATGACCTTTGATAAAAGAGCTTCATCAAAGACATTCTAGTTAGGTGACATAGTCCTCAAATGGGATGAGGATCATGCAAAAAAACACTCCAAGTTTGATAGCCTTTAGAGTGGACCCTATGTCATCATAGGTTCCAAAGAGAAAAATTCCTTTGAGATTTTTAGGTTGAATGGAGAGAGCCTTCCCATCCCTATCAATGGGAGGTATCTCAATTTCTACTACTAGTCTCATATTTTTCCCCTTATACATTAGTAGATAGGTATGTTCTTTTCCTCCAGGTGCTTTTGCACATTGTTATTTTTAGTTATTCTATTTGTAATTTAGGTTACTAATTTGTATGTTATTGATTTATTATTTTTTCCCCTCCCCATTACCCTAAAAAGTGTTTTTAAAAGTTAAGAATAGTCTATTTTTTAATAGCTTTTCATTTGAATAGGCTTGATCAAGGTCTGGTTTCGATGACTAGTAGGTTGGTCAAGCCAACTGAGTCACCAAAATTGTTGGCCATTTTGGCCCACATATAAAGATTTTAATTGGTTTAAAAAAATGAGTAGGTCCTAATTGTTAAGTGGATCAGATAGCTTATAATCAGGTTCAACATTACTATTGGAAGGATCTAAGCAAGTTTTCATAGTGTTAAATAGTTGCAAAAGTAGGTCTAGAAGAAGCCTAAGTTTAAACCTCTTCAAATTTTGACCAAGTGTAGCATTTATAATTAATTTAGAGGAAGTGTTCCACACAAATCCCATAATAAATTTACAATGTTTAATTCTTTTATGACTTTTATCCAACTTTATTTGGATAAGTGTTAAATTTCCTTCAGGAGTTTTATTTTAAGCTTTTTGTTTTAGTGTCGAGAATTGTTTTGGGCATATTATACAAAACAATTTCCCTAAAGGATCATTTTTTGAGAAAGTGGAACTCTACAAAAATCTTTAAGGATATCTTTTTCAATCAAAGTGTTCCAAAAAATTTCACCAATGATTCTTTTCTCGATAAGTTATCCCAAACCCTTTTTTTGAAGGGTCTTTTTCTTTTGATAAAGGAT
Source organism: Torreya grandis (assembly GCA_037957365.1). Taxonomy (NCBI): domain Eukaryota; kingdom Viridiplantae; phylum Streptophyta; class Pinopsida; order Cupressales; family Taxaceae; genus Torreya; species Torreya grandis. Next base: position 412,610 of record JARHVA010008445.1, read on the forward strand.
CTAATGCAAAAGTCCTTAAGGGCATTTCCAAAGGGCAGAGTGGGTATTTAAAGAGGGATGAAATGCCATTTTAAGGACATAAATCCTTTGGGAAAATTACTTGGGATAATTTCCCAAAGGTATATTTCTTTCAGAGCTTTTGTCTTGAAGTAAAGGACTAAGACATGAATTCTTTCAGATATTTTTATGAAAAGAATTACTCAAATAAAAGACAAGGTAGATAATTTCCTTCAAAGGAAATGACTAAAATATCCAAGCCTAAAGATAGGGTTATGAATGGAAGAAAGAGTCCAAGATCTCTATTTTCTCATAAGGCTTTTAAGACACTTTGTATTAACTTAAAGTGTAAATTACCATTTGATAAAGACAAGACCAGATTTGCATATTCCCTAGGATGCCAAGAATGCTTAGACTAGCTTAGAAGTACATGGGTTCCATTATGTTCTTCATTGTGATATTTGAGATAATTGGGCCTAGTAATATAAATTATGAGTAGGAACTTTGTTGACATCACCATTACAAGATCATATACACCAAGTTCTAGGTCCTTTATCAAAGTACATCAAAATTTACACATGATCAATGTTGGCTCCTTAGTGAGATTTGGCTAACTTTTCCATACTTATCCAAATGAGCTCGACCAACACTAGGACATCATATATAAATGATTGGACCAACCAAATTGTGTATTTAATATCTTGCTTATGAAGCCTCACATGACTAGTGGATCAAGTGAAATTGTATATTTACATGCTAGGATCATCCTCAGAGGTTTTTGGGTCCACACAAGCTTTCTAATTTAGGTGAGAGGCTTTTAAAGTTGGAACTAGAACATAAGATGACCTTACACATGTCAAATTTAATCCCAATCACATGACCATTAAAATTAAAATTTATCAGTGATGGCCTTGTGGATGTCAAGATTAAGCCTCATAAAATAGTTGTTTACATCCAAAAAAAATTCAAAGGGGTCCCTGACTAAATGCAAGATTAGAAAGTGTCCAAATATTAGATGATCAAAGAAAATATAATAGTGAGTGGGTAAAGATAGGATAGGGGACCTAGATCAGATCAATGATGTGCATTCAATCATGGATTCAAGATAAATGGCACACAAGCAAGTCAAAGAGTCAGAAAACCCTTAGTATAAAGACATGATAGACAAGTGACATAAGCATGTGAGTCTTGGAAAAGGATCTATATCTCACATTAAATTGCATCATGAAAATCAAAAAAGTGAGATGAGTCAAGGGATTAATGATCTAAGATAGTTCTCGATGACCAATCAAATGAAGTCAAGCCGAAATGACTTAGATAGAGGTTGAAAGGTCAAATTTTGACCAAGGAAAGTGGACATAAAGGGAGCTAAGACTGAGCATGATCCAAATTAGGTTAGGAGTGATATTTTGAGATTGAGTGGTTCCATTTATAACTTGTATAGGTAGACACATAGACTTCAATGATTATTACCAAAGCCAGATGCATGAAAATGACCCTTCTCCCAACTTGGGCACCCATTAAGAAACCAATCTTGAGCATTTTTTCATTAGGACAAAATGAAAATGACTTTATTTGATCATTTAAACCCCCATAGATCATCATAGAGAAGATATTGTAATGAGGTAATGGACTGGAGTGACTTGGATCAATTAGGAAGGGTTTGAGTAAGCTTAATTTGTGGGGCTAGTTGTAACATATTTTCAAATGGATTTGAATTCATTTGATCCCATTTTGAGCACCAAAATTCCCTCTCTCTTGCTTCCCTTATATAAATATAACCTTTGAGCTATTATTTTGCATCCCTTATGCTAATATGACTAGACTCTACCAAAATTGTAATCAACACCTCTTGGAGTAGTGAATAGAGTATTTTTGCAGTCAGTTGCTAGTCTATATTCAATGTTTTATGTTTTATTAATATGAAAATGTGAATGTTATCTTCCTCTTGCATGTCCAAACTTAACATAAGTGTTATAAATTTTATTTATAGGTCATATAGTTTATCTTAGCATTTATCTCTCAAAGATATAGTAGATAATTGAATTTAAGTGTCTCTACCTAGACCTTATTTTCATTGTTCCCTAGTCTGAGTGTATAAAATAGACCTCTATATCAAATACTATTGCATATAAAACATAATAATCATTTCATTAAATTTATTTCATAGTTCATTAGTGTGTTAAGGAGTCCAAGCTTAAGAGTGGATATAATAAATTCTTGGTGCATCACCACAGCCTAGAATAGATCTTATTTTATGCAAACTTCTTGCCCCTTTTCACCCCAACCAGTCTCATATTTAGAAGCAAAGGTCCAAATTATAAAATATGAGGAGCTATCCTCATAAAAAATCCTAGAGGTTTGGTCTAGATATAGTCAACCCATACCTTAGACCATTACCATGTTAGTCTAGGTATGGTTTAGACTTGAATGAATCTGATCCATATTTAGTGTGCTATCTGGATAGATAATTGTTTTGGTATGCCTAGTGGGACCACTAATTTTGCTTATCTAAGTATAGTATCAAATTTCAAAGTTTCATTTCCATATTTACATAATTTTTCATACCCCCCAGAGCTATCAAAAGATCCTCTGCCAAAGGGAAGGAGATAGATTTCTTTGAGCTACCTTTCTAATAAATAAAGAAGAAGAAAGCCTCTCAATTAAATACTACACCTCCCCCCATTTTTCCACCTATTATTACCCAAAATCATCCTCTTTAAGCTAGTACTACTTAGCCAAACCTTGTTATAAACCCCATACCTTAGATGCATATTCCTAGAAGGTAAGCCTTTGTGCCATTTAATGGTGGTAGTCCTTTGAATATTACTTAATGAGATAATATTCTAGTATCAGATTTAAATTCTCTTACCTATTTTAGATATTGATAACCTTTATTTAGTGCACCATGTGACTGAATAAAATGTAGAAATGAGGTTGTTATGAACTTCTTTCAAAGATAAAGTACTTCAATGTTATAGAGGATTGACCTCTATGTCATTCAATAGCTAGGATGAGTTTAGAGAGGTCTTGTGTAAGTACTTTGAGGACAAGAATGATCACCTTTCACTTGTGGAGAAGCTTACAATGATCAAGATATTTAATCATGAGTTCATGGTGGATTTTAACTATAGATTCTATAAGACCTAGGAAAATTTTTCTATGGTGATCAATCATATACCCAACTATGATTTTATATACTATTTGAAGGCACTCAACTTGGATTTAGCTATAATGATTCAATCCATGGGATGGAACACCCTACTTAGATATTTTGAATTAATAAAAAGGGAAAAAAATCATTATATAGGCAGGCATGTTGGCTCCAAGGCCAACAATGCCTTTCTTCCCAGAGATACATCCTCCTACCCTAACTATTGCTCTAGTTTAGAATCAACAAAGTTTTATAAAATAGAACGTGAGAAAACTAATAGACTAGGGAAGATAGAGAGTCTTCTTAAATCCCATAGCAATAAGCTAGTTATAATGGAGAGGCAATAAACACCACCATATAGGCCATACCAAAATAATAATCAGAATTACTAGTAAAATAGGCCACTATATCAACTCAATCAACAAGGACATGGGTAGAATCCTCAGTCAAGGTAATACAACCATAATGATCTAGTAATTATAGATATATTGTGCCAACTTAGAATAACTATGCTCAATATAGTCCATTGTATTTAGAGGGACAATCCATTAAGATGGTGATGGTCACTACTGGAGACATGTATCCAAATGCTGATTGGCAACATGATCCTTCCTATCAAATTCATGACATGATTCTTCCTCCACCACAAGCCCCCCAAACAAATAAATACAACATACCTTCCATGACATAATGAGAATCTTAAATCCAGTAATAAGGGAGTATGTGTAAATCACCAATTGATACCACATATAGGAATTTTATAGAAGGGGAATATGTGTTTGAGTATGTAGCATCTAATATGGGACTAGATTCACAAAGGACAAATGAACTAGTTATAGTTTAGATGAGGGTTAAGAAGAAGATGCTAGAGTACAACTTGGGTAAATCTAAGTTTTATTCATCATCTTCATAGACTAGTTAGTAACCTAATTTTTTAGATGCAACTACTAAGGATCCTATAAATCAACAAGTGCCCCAATATCATGGACAACAACAAAGGTCCCTCTTCATTCCTCATGTTACTAAAATGTCAGGGGATTATTTCACTTCCAAGGTGTAGCCAAAAGGTACTAGTCTTCCCTTTAATATTATGGATCATTTAGAAAATGCTAATGTAACTATGTCCATGTATGATACTCTATCTATCCTGGGGCAAAAGGAGATCCTCCATCAAGAGCTCTCCAAACTTTCTCAAGTGGAAAAGCTAACTGATAGAGTGAATACTATTTTCATCAATAACAGTCAGCCTAAACAAGCCCCTATCTAAGTTCTCAATGAAATTCCCATCACAAGTTAATCTTAAAATGTTTTTCATCCTTATAAGGTTGTTAATCCCCCCATTTTATATATTAGTCATCATAAGGGATTATTTGGTACACAATTTCATGATAGACTTAGGTGCTTCAACCTTAGTGATTCCTAAAGCCATAGTAGATAATATTGTTCTCAAGTATGTGCCTAAAAAATGGTGTGTTCCAATTAGATGGCTCCCCTACTAATCTAATAGAAATCTTGAAAAATATATAGATTACATTAGTTTCCTATCTAAATTTTGTCATTAAGCAAGATGTAATAGTGGTAGACATACTTCCATATTTTCCCCCATGCTTGTCTATGGACTTTAATACTAAGATTGGGGGATATTTTTCATCTGATTAGTCATACATGGCTTTTAGAACTAGGTATAAAACCAATGTCACCATAAGGTCTGAACCTATTACCAGGGTCTACCTAGAACCCTACATGCCTAACCATGTAAATACCAACTATGACATATTTGAAGAGGTTGATGAAAAATAACCACATAGTCATCTTGAAGGCATCTCAAATATATATTTGGATGAGTGGGAAGTTGATAACCATGGGTTTGATCCATATAACAACATTGAAGAGACATACCTAGGAGTGTACTATATGCATGAGGAAGGCACTGCAGTACCTTCCTTAACTAATACTGCTCAAGAAGAGGAGAATATATGGACTTCATTATTTGATGTCTCAAGGTCAAAGAATTTAAGTAGAGTGGGGGCATGCTGAATTCATCCTCAATTCAACAATACCATTCTAATTCAAGAATCTAATTCAGTTGTACCTCAAATATAGTTGAATATGAAGCTCTTTTGTATGGTTTGCAAGAAGCAAGAAAGAGAGGTATCTAGCTCCTCAAGCTCAAGGGTGATAGTGAGCTCATGGTGTAACAAGTAAGAGGCCTAAATTTAGTCAAGAGTGACCATTTGATAGCCTATAATTACTAGGTATGGGACCTCATGGAGGATTTTTGGAATTTAATATCCACTCCATACCAAGAGAAGTAAACTAGCATGCAGATAGTCTTACTACCATTGGTTCCCAATATGAGATAGCATAAGGAGTCAAAGGTAGTTGAAGCCAAGATAAGGTCAAGATTATATAAAAACTAGTTATACCTAAGAATGAGGTGAATTGGCAAGTATTTGACAATGATGATCAAATCATATATTTTCTAATGTAAGAAGCATAATTCTACCATAGGAATCAAGACAAGTTATAAAATCAATATGATGATAAAATAATAAAATTGAAATATAATAAACTTCCCAAATGGATTGTGACATTTGAAATCATCTTCAATGAAGATGCCCAATTAAGAAAATATAAAGTGTGCATCTTAGCTAAGGAAGAACACTATAAAAAGCTAGATATCTTTAAAGACAAGTTGTTGAATATAGGAAAGGTCAATATAGCAGAGGAAAGAGTTGAATTTGCTGTTTTGTGCCAATAATTTTATGATATATTTTCTTCAGAATACAAAAACTTGAAAGGGTTTGACCCCAAACTAGCATATCACACCATTGAATTATAAATCAATGTCAAGATAGTTAGGTAGAAATAGAGGCCTCTCAACCCAAGAGTGGAGGATCTCATGAGAAGAGAGCTCTATAAATTGATTGAATCTAGGATGATATTTCTAATTAAACATTCTTCTTGGGTGGAAAAAATTATGCTAGTAAGGAAAAATAATGGACAGATTAGGTTATGTGTTGACTTTAAGGACCTCAATAAGGTGTCCCTAAAGGATCACTACCCACTAATATCCATAGATTAGATCCTAAAAAAGGTGGTAGATTCTCAAAGATTCTCATTTCTTGATGGTTATTCTAGCTATAATCAAATCATGTTGAAAGAGGAGGATATGCATAAGACTACCTTCACTAAAAATTGGGGCACCTATGCATATTGTAAAATGCCTTTTAGAATCTCCAATGTTGGAGCCACATTTCAAAGATAAATGGATGTTGCCTTCCATGGTCTTTTGAATGATATGATTTTATTTTACCTTGATGATATAATTTTTTTTGAAATAATCCTAATGATCATCTAACACATTTGAGATTTATTTTTCATAGATGCAAACAATTTGGAGTTTCATTGAATCTAAAGAAATTCATTTTTTTAGTACACGAAGGAAAACTTCTTGGACATGTGGTGTCTAAATCTAGTCTTTCCATTGATCTAGAGAGGATAGAAGTAATCCTTTCCTTATCACTATTGAAACACAAGAAAGGGTTGTAGAACTTCTTGGGAAAGATCAACTTCATTAAAAGGTTCATTCTAATATTTGAAGAGATGGTCAAGCCTATCACTCATATGCTGAGAAAAGGAAAAGAGTTCACATGGACAAGATAAGGTAATAGAATGTTTAAGGCCATATCTCATGACCCTACTCTATTAAATCTAGATTTCAATAAGGAATTCTATTTGTATGCCTTTTATAATTTAGATGCAATTTTATCTATGCTCATGCAATAAAATGATCAAGGTCTAGAGTAACATGTTGCTTTCTTCAACCAATCTTTGGAGGGTTATGAAGAAAGATATAACTTTGTTGAAAAACATGTGCTTGTTTTTGTAATAGTTTTGAAGAAGTTCAGGCATATTTTTTAAAATAGTAAGATCATACTAATGGTGTCTCATCCAAGTGTGAAATATTTTATCCTCAATAGAGATTTAAATGAAAAGAGAGTTGGATGGGTCACCATGTGTATGGATTATGACATTGAGGTTTGAATCACAAATCTAGTCTAAGGGAAGGAATTATGTGAACATCTTGTTGAAGATGTGAGAGAAGAAAAAGAAACAATCCTAGTAATCTAAGACACTCAATAGGAAGATGAAGATACTCTTCCATCCAACTAGACACAAGATATTACTAGATTTATCCAAATGGGAGAGTGTACACTAGGTTTCAATGCCTAAAAAAGAAAAAAAATTAGGCTAAAATTAGTTTCATACATCTTGATTGATGGAGTGTCATTCAAAAAATACATTGGAGGTATGCTCTTAAGATGTGTTGAAACTAACCAATTTGATAAGTTACTCAGGCAATTTCATGATAGTCCTCAAGGAAGCCATTTTACATCCAAGATCACAACTGCAAAAATAATTATAGATGGCTAATTTTGGATAATTTATTTAGATATGCACATGCATCGGTAAGGAATTGTTCAAAATGTGCCATGTTTATAGGGAAATAGAAACTAGTTTCCATGCCAATAAATCCTATTCAAGTTGAACAAAATTTCATGCAATGGGGTTTAGACTTCATTGGCATGATTAATCATCAATATAGTACTAGAAATAAGCATGTCTTGATAACTATAAACTATTTACCCATATGGGTGGAAGTAGTCCCATTGAAGGAAGCAAACAAGAGCTTTGTACTTGAGTTCTATGAGAAACTAGTCACCCATTTTAGAGCATCATCCATTATAATATTAGATAATTATTTAGAATTTAGCATCACAAAGGTATTTGAGTTGGGATATAGAATAGGGTATTTATCTAAAATATTCATCTAACTAAATTTTTTAAGGTAATGGATTAGTTGAGTCCACTAATAATAACTTGATTTGGATCATTAAGAGAACAATGGAAGATAATCAAAGATCCTGACACACAAAGTTGAAGACTACCTTATGGTGTAATAGGATCACCCCAAAGAATGAAATTTCTAACTCACCTTATATCATAGTCTATGGAAGGGAAGAAAGGATACCAATTTCATTAGAGCTTCCATCTTTAGATCTTGCACACCAACTAGAGTTTCTAGAAAGTGATGTAATGGAGGTTAGAATGAATGAAATAGGAGAATTAGAGGAAATAAGGGATGATGTCATACATGCCATGTGGTATAACCAATAATAGGTAAAGATTAACTTTGATAAAAGAGATTCATTAAAGACATTTCAATAAGGTGACATAGTCCTCAAATTGGATGAGGTCATGCAAAACTAAGAAAACACTCCAAGTTTGATAGCCTTTAGAGTGGAATGTATGTCATCATAGGATGAAAAAAGATAAATGACTTTGAGATTACCATGTTGAATGGATATATCCTTCCCATCCCTATCAATCGGAGGTATCTCAAGTTATTCTACTAGTATCATATTTTTCCCCTTGTACATTAGTAGATAGGTCTATTATTTTCCTCCAAGTGCTTTTGCACATTGTTGTTTTTAGTTGTTCTATTTGTAGTTTAGGTTGTTGCATTGTCTTTTATTAATTTTTTTTCCTCCCCATTACTCCAAAAAAGTGTTTCCAAAATTCAAATAGAGTCTATTTGTAGATATATTTTCATTTGAGTAGGCTTGATCAAGGTTTAGTTTCCATGACCAATAGATTGGTCAAGCCAGTTGAGTCACCTAAATTTTTGGCCATTTTGGCCCACATATTAATCTTATACCTAGTTTAAAGAGATGATTAGTTTACCAATTTTTGAGTGGATTAAATGGATTATAAATAGGTTTAACATTGTAAATATAGGGATCCAAGCAAGTTTTCATCATGTTAAATAAATGCAGAAGTAAGTTTGAATAAGCTTGAGTTTACACCTCTTCAACTTTTGGCCAAGTGTAGCATTGAAAATTCATTAAGAGGAAGTATTTTGCACAAATCCTACAAAAAATTTACAAGGATTAATTCTTTTGAGCACTTTATCTGGTTAAGTTTTCAATTTCATTGAGGAGTTTTATTTCAAGATTTTTGTTTAAGTGTCAGGAATTATTTTTGGTATTTTTTCTAAAAACATTTCCCTGAAGGATAATTTTTTGAGAAATTGGACCTTTGAAAAAATCTTGAAGGATATATTTTTCAAGAAAAGTGTCCTATATAATTTCCCTGAGGGGTCTTTTCTCAAGAAATGATCTTAAATAATTTTTTTGAAGGGTCTTTTTCTTTCGAGAAAGGGTCCAATGTAGAAGTCTCAAAGGGAATTTTCAAAGGTCAAAGGGGCTATTTAAAAAGGGCCAAAGGGACATTATAAGGACACAATTCCTTCAATAAAAGTGTTTATCATAATTTTACTGAAGGCATATTTATTTTAGAAATTTTGTCCTAAATCAAAGGACTAAGACATGAATTATTTTGAACATTTTGTCCAAAAGAATTGATCAAAGAAAAGACAAGGCAAATAATTTACTTCAAAGGAAATGGAAAAAATATCTGAGCTTGAAGATAGCATTCCAAATGGAAGAGTCCAATATCTCTATTTGTTCACAAGGTTTTTAAGACACTTTGGGTTCACTTAAGGTGCAAATTACCATTTACTAAGGACATGACCATATTTGCACAAGCCCCATGGGATGCCAAGAATTATTAGAATAGCTTATAAGTACATGGGTTCTATTTTATTTTTGATTATGTTCTTTGAGACACTTGGGCATAGTAACATAAATTTTGAATAGGCACTTTACTAACATAAACATTGCCATACATGGATAATTCAGAGAGAATTGGTCATGTGGGTTTGTTCACTTTTGTGTCAAAATCATATGCACCAAGTTATAGGTCCTTCACTAAATTTCATCAAAAATTACGCATGATCAAGGTTGGCTCCTTAGTCAAATTTTGCTAAGTTTTCCATACTAAGCTAAAGGAGCTCGATTATCACTAGGACATCATGAAGAAATGAGTGAACCAACTAATTTGTGCATTTAATATCTTGTTTAGGAAGCCTTACATGACCAATAAATCAAATTCAATTGTAAATTTACCTTTTAGGATCATCCTCTGAGGTTTTTGAGCCCACACAAGCTTTTTGGTTTAAGTGAGAAGCTTCTAAAGTTAGACCTACAACATAAAATAGCCCCACAAATGTTAAATTCAAGCCTTAGAAAATGACCATAAAAATTCAAATTCATCAGTGATAACCCTATGGACATCAAGTTTGAGCCTCATGAAACAGTTTTTTTCATTCAAAAAATCATCAAAGGGGTCCCTAACTAAATTGAAGCTTAGTAAATGGCCAAATCTATGATGCTCAGATAAAATATAATAGTGATCAAGTACAAATAGAATACTGGGCCCAAATTAGATCAATGATGCATGTTCAATCATAGATTCAAGATCAACAACATGCATGCAAGTTAAAGATTCAATGAAAATTGAGTACAAAGGTATGATCAGTAAGTGGCACAAGCACATGAGTCTTGAAAAAGAATTTATGGTTCACATTAAATTGCATCAAGTAAATCAATGAAGCAAGATAATTCAAGGGATCGATGATCTGAGCTAGTTTTTAATGATCAATCAAATTAAGGTGAGCCTAAATGACTTAGATAAAGGTCAAAAGGTTAATATTTGACCTAGGTAAGAAGACATAAATGATGTTAATATCAAACATGATCTAGATTAGGCCAAGAGTGGATATTTTAGGATCAATTGGCACCATTGAGAACTTATAGAGGTAGGCACATAGACTTCAATGGCTATCACCAAATCTAGTTGCATAAAAATGACCCTTCTCCCCACTTAGTCATGCATCAACAAACTAGTCACGAGTATTTTTACATCAGGATAAAATGAAAATTACTTTAGCCCATCATTATACCCACCATGGAGCATCACAAAGAAGATATTATAATGATGCAATAGATTGGGGTGACTTAGATCAATCAAGAAGGGTTTGAGTGAGCTTGATTCATAAAGGTAGTTGTAACATATTTTTAAATGGATTTGAATTAATTTGATCCCTTTTTGAACACCAGAATTCTATCTCTCTTACTTCCCCTCTAATATAAATATAGCCTTCAAGTTATTATTTTTCATCCCTCAAGTCAGTGTAACTAGACTCTATCGAAATTACATTCGACACTTCTTCAAGTAGTGAATGGAGTATTTTTATAGTCATTTTCTAATCTATATTTAGTTTTATATGTTTTTTTAATATGAAAATGTGAATGTTATCTTCCTCTTGCATGTCCAAACTCAACCTCAGTGTTAGAAACTTTCCTTACAAGTCCTATATTATGTCTCAAAATTGATCTCTCAAAGATATAGTAGATAGCAAATTTAAGTGTCTCTAGCTAGATCTTATTTTCATTGTTCCCTAGTCTAAGTGTATCAAATATACCTTTATATGAAATACTATTTCATAGAAACTATAGTAAGCATTGCATTATATTTCTTTTATAGTTCATTATTTTGTTAAGGAGTCCAAGCTTAAGAGTGGATATAATATATTATTGGTGCATCACCACAACTTAGAATAGGTTTTATTTTATGAAAACTTCTTACCCCTCTTGACCCCAACTAATCTTATATTTATAATAAAATTTCCAAATTATAAAATTTGAGGAGCTAACCTCATAAGAAAATCCTAGAGGTTTGGTCTAGATATAGGTAACCCATAGCCTTAGATCATTCCCATTTTAGTCCAGATATGGGTCAAACTTGAATGAATCTAAACCCTATTTAGGGTGTGTATTCATATAAAATATTCAAATTGGTAGCTTGAGTGTGTTTTTTGACACTTAACCCATATGTCCCTCTTGCATCCTCTCATTACCCTTCTAGACACATTTTTGCTTATTCCCAGTCATCTATAGACTTCTAAAACCTGATTCTAGCTCAATCAAGCTATATTTACCATGATAATTCCATACCCCTAAGTCCTACACCTATAGGATAGGATCACCCAACTTGGACTATACCACCAAACCCTAATGTGTCTTATTTTGGCACTCTTATTCAATTGTATTTTGAGCTCTAATGGTTATTTCCTTCTAGTTCCTATCTTTCATCTTGTCAGCCTAACACGAATACATTTAACCCATGAAAAATATATCTCTATAAAATCCCATTCAAATTTCATATAAAAAAGGTTGGAAAATATTGCAAAAATCAAGAATACAAACAATACCATTGAGGCAAATTTCCCTATTCTTTACATGCAACCATCTAATAAAGCTATAAGCATATCCAAATCCTCACACCAGTACATATCCACTTCAAGCACACCTAGTTTATCATTTTTGCATCTTCATAACACTATTTCATAAAGCACATCAAATGGGAAAACTACATATGGCTTGATCCCTCTTTGGAGTAATGGTATGTAGGCAGTGTGCCCACACAAGGGGTGTGGATACATGTTTAATGCATCTTACACACACTAACCCCCCTTTATTTCTCAAGATTGATCAAAGTATAATTAATTCTAGGGTTTCAAGACTAAATCATCTCTATAAGGAGTTTTTTAGACTTTTAGCAATCGAGATTTCATAGGCAAGCTCACACAGGGACAGTGAACAAAACCTTGAAAACTCAGGTCTTTATGAGTAGTTTAGACAATATTGGAAGAAAAAGACTATAGCACTAGAACCTAGGGTGTCCTATTTTTGTGTTCTTATCCTTTCACAAAACAAAAGATAAATCTTGATTTGTGACATTGTCCCAATCTTGCATAGAAAATTACAGACCCTATCTTAGTTGTTTCATCATATTTTTAGCTAAGTTTTATTTTCTTCATATTTATTGCTATTTATAGAAAGGTTAGAAATAAAAATAAATTATAAAAATTAGTTGTTAAATTATTTCAATATTATTTGAATATTTATTCAACTTAGACCTTTAACTAAAATAGGAATAAAACTCCATTATTCCCAAAACATTTAAATCATTTGGTTGACCCGACTTACTTCATTTGTGTATAAAAACTCAAAAAACCTTAGGGTAAATTCCTTGCTGATTTTTACAAAAAAATATATTTTTCCTATATATTTTAAATAATAAATTAACATTTAATTTTTAAATTTACCTTAGTAATTTTAAAAATCATCTATTACAAACCCTTATTGAATTTACTAGGTCTTTTTACGCACAAAAACCCTAGAGACCCTAGACAAAATTTATTGATAATTTTAGAATTTTTTTTTGAAACTTTACCTACATATTTAAATAAAAAATTCACATTAATTTTTAAAATTCCATAGTAATTTTAAAAAAATCATTTTCTTCCAAACCCTAGTTTCATATACTAGGTCCCTTTAAATCATTTTTTTAAATTTTTTTTTTAATTTTTCACCTGCATATTTAAATAAAAAAATCACATTAAATTTTAAAATTCCTTAGTAGTTTTTTAAAAATATCATTTTTTAAAACCCTATTTGCATATACTATGTCCCATTGCTTTTGAGGTATCACTTTATATATTTGTGAGATTTGTATCCTTTTTATGCATATTCTAATTCGTTGTTTAGATTGTATTTATTTAATATGATCTTTTATTTTTCAAATTGTTTTTCTTATGCCATCTAATCTCCTTGCATCTCTTACTTTGAGATGAAGTAAAATAATTGGTGGTAATCCTTCTAAATTCACCTAGATTCCTTCAGCTCAACCATATATCATGGATAAACAACCAACTCAACTTCCTACTATAGATCCTACACATGAAAATTACACTAATTTCCATGAAGATAACTTTGATAATGAATCATATGAGAATAACAATGATGATACCAACACCAATGTTCATGACCCATGACATTGGGTTCTTGATCCACTTCTACCTATTGTTGATAATGATGTTATCCTCAACAAAGACTTGATTATACAAAGTTTTAGAGAAAGACTCAGGGAATAGTCCCAAGATCATACTCTTATCTTACAATCTATTATGGAAATTAGAAAGGATAAACAAGTTGAGTCTTCCATTCCTTCAAAAAAACTAGTTATAAATGACACTATGGGGGTAAGTATGTCTCAACAAACCCCTATAGTAGCCCAAACTTCCTATGAGGCACCACTAATTATGGATAGTACATATTTGTCTCTTAATGTGGTAGCCCTTATACAAGAGATAAAATATCTTCAATCCAAGGTGCTACATTTCAAGCAAGGTGCCTCTAGACCTAAATAAGCCTTAGATTCTTTAATTCTACTGCATACACCATTAACACATCATATTGCTTTGACACCCTTACCACTAGGTTTTGTTCAACCCAAGCTCACTCTATATGATAGAAAGGGTGATCTAGAGACACGTTTGAGATATTTTCATGTAGCATGTTTGGACTATGTGCCAAATGACTGTCTACTAACCAAGTTATTTCCATGGAGTCTAAAGGATTATGTTTTACAATGGTTCTATAGTCTATTAAATCAGTCAGTCAACACATTCAATCATTTAGCTAACATGTTCCTAACTCATTACAACATTAACATTGGTGATAAGGTTTCTTATGCCCAAGTTGCATAATAGAGACAAAGGTCAAATGAGCATCTCATATATTATGTTCTTTGATATAATATTATATTGGCTAAGATGACTAGCCCTATGGTAGATCAAGAGCTACAAGATCTCTTCAAATACTCTTCTTCTATCTTTTCATGAGTCAATAATGTTCAAAAGATTATCTTCCTTCACTAAGTATGTCATACACTGAAATAAAGGGAAGTCAAACTAATTTTAAAGGGAAACTTAAGTACATAAGTATATCAAAAACAATAAAAAAGTGTAACAATAAAGTCCCATACAAAGTAAAGGTCAATGATAACAAAATTTATAATCAACCTACAGTTAATGTAGCTTTAGACCCCCCTCAATAATTGATTTTATCAACACCTCTTCAATGAACCTTTACCAATATACCAGTTTCTCCAACCAAAGTTTTACAGTAGCTTTTGGAATGTAATATCATATCTCTCCCTCCTATTTGGGAAGTTGATCTAACAAAGCCTCTTTTATGAGAATATGATCATAATGAATTTTATGACTTTCACAAGGCACCAGGATATACAACAAACAAAGGCATTAGTTTTAAACACAAGATATAAGACTTGATATATGGCAATATTTTTGATCTTGGTACTCCAATTGAGCCTCTGTAGACAAAGCAAACATAATATAAGGCTCTAAATTTTTTAACATATTATTTTCCATAACATTCTAAATAGTAGATAGGGGACACATTAGGTATTCACCATGTATATCATGCACATACACCACTAGCTAGATGCAGGACACCTTCATTTGAGTCACATCCTTTGAGTAACATGATCAGTGTGTATAATTATAGAGTTCCAACTAGACCTTTGATCTCCTTCTCAGAGCAAGAGATAGTTGAGGATGATTCAAATTATCATACACTCTTTATCAGAGCTTATATTCATAATCATCCCATTCATAGTGTTCTCTTAGATAATGGATCTAGCATGAACATGTGCATACTGACATTACTACATCATTTGGGATATTTAGAATAAGATATTACCCAAATGGGCATAGTTATTAGTGGATTCAATGGGCACATATAGGGTTCATTGGGTGAGATTTTATTTCTTTTACAGGTTGTTCCAACACACATGGCCACACTATTTACTATAGTTCCTAGTGTAGGATTTTTCAATATGTTACTTGGTCGACCATGGATCCAAAAAAATTGTGTAATAACTTATATAATTCATAAATTCATGAAATTCATTCATGCTAATCAAGTTTTTATAGTTGGCATAGTTATGTATGAGTTACCACTCCCCACTTCAAAGCCATATACTAATTTGAAGTCACTAGTTTTAGTTTCACCACCAGTTTTAGTTTCTCCACTAGTTTTAGTTCTTCCTCTAGTTCAGATTCATACATAGTCAATGCCTTCATCACTAGCATAAAGAGTTTATACACTTCCATAGATTCCTCTTTTAAAGCAACCATAAATTTAGGATTTTAAATAGCTTCTAGCTACAGTGTTCACACCTAGGGTAGTATCATTGAGATATCATACCTCTACATGTAGAGCACATGTTTAGAGAGCTTATCCTACCACTAGATGGGTCCCCAACAACCCTATAGTTTCATTGAATTCTTAGAGTTATAGGGTAACCCCATAATTGGTTTCTACTTCAAATATTTTAGAGAATTTATATCATACATAAATTTTAGAGTTATAGTCTCATCCCTTCCATCATGTTTCATGATCATGCATGATCCCTCTACTTGATATAGGACACCATGATAGGGAGTCTCCCATGAGACTCATCAGTTAGTATCATCTCTTATTAGCCTTGATTGTACATAGTTTCTTTTAAAAATTACTTTTACATAGCCTCCTCATGATTAAATATACATAGTTTATATTAAAAATACCATAACAAATAAAAAATTTAAAAATACAAAACATTGAAATATTCTAAAATATAAAAACATTCATAAACTCAAAATACCAAAAACATTTCAATTGTATGCATCATCCATGATTTACATTTATACTACCATGATAGCCTTACATTTTGTTATTCTATGTTATTATTTTTTAATTTATCTACATTACCATGCTTCACTTGATCTTCTTTGAGTGTGTGCAGTGACATCTAGATCATTGATTTCTTCACTCTACCCATTGAGGGGGCATACAACTTTTACATTCAAGATACACATCAATATATCTACCCACCGAGGGCATCTTCTACATGACTACACCATCTAAGTTATGTCATTTATACAACACACACTCTAGTTATCATGTTGATGTACATTATTTACTAGCTTGCACAGATTATTCTATTGACACTCTCTAGTATATAACACTTGTGTATTTATTAGCATATACCAAGTCTTGTACTATATATCTTGCATACTTCCATTTTTTTCTTTGATTATTTGGATGCTATTTTATTTCTAGCTTTTACATGCTTTCCTTTTTTACTTTGTGTAGTTAGATGTGATTACATTTCTTAATTCTTTTTTTTCTCTTGTATGTGCCTTGAAACATTTGTCAATGTCTTTTGCTTCTATTTTTGTGTGTGCCTTAGGACATTTTCCAATGTCCTTTGCCTATAATCTTCTATGTGATGTGGCCCTCATGCCAACCTTGCTTGTTTTTAATTCTATGTGTATGTGCCATTCTAACATGCCTTGTATGCATGCTTCTTAGTTTAAGTGACATGTGTTCATGTCCCTTATTTTCTTGTCCCCTTGACCAATATTGTATGCTTCTTACATTATGTGCTTATTGCTTGATTGCTTGTCAACTATTTTCAATTCCATGATCCACATCATGCATTCTCTTGATTTCTTAGATGCCATGATGGAAATCATGCTCCATCCCTCCTTGACTACTAACAACTAAAATTTAGAAAATAACCAAACTTCTAGTTCTAGTTCACTATATTACACATGTTATTAAATTTTTATATCTATCTAGGCATACCCCTGTTGATCTAATAATCTCTCATAAAAACCATGTTATATCTTTAGATATATATATATAATTGCTATATCATGTATTTTCCATAGCATAACATACTTGTAAGGATATTTTTTCTAATGATAGTCATTGTAGGGTCTTCATTATTATCCTCAAAAGAGGGGAAAATAAATAGGGGTTTTGTCACAAATATTAGAGCCTCTAACCAGTCAAAAAAATTAGTTTTTAGAACACCCAGAATAGTATTCAAACTTCAAACTATGAAAAATAGACTAAGTAGACAACAACAATTATAGAACAGTCTTCATAATCAATACAAGACAAGAACTCTAAGTTTAGACTACAGTGCTAGATAATATGGTTTCCTATTTTATTACTCATATCCAAACAACAAAAAAAACCATATTTTCTAGAAGCAAATAGAAAGGTAAGACCAAATATAGTTTTATCAGAAATAGTTCAATTTAGAATCAATAGTTTTAGTATAGTTTTTCTCAAAAAATCTAGATATAGGGGGCATCATCTGTTGCATGATGCCTCTCACTTCCAATTTTAGATTAGGTAGTTGGTATAACTTCCAAATCAAAATCCATGTTATATACACTAGTGATTGAGGGAAAAATGTATGACATATTTTCTTTATGTTATTTACAATTTATGACATTGCCCAAGCAATCTCAGTAATCACATGCCTTATTCTAGGTGCAAGTGGTTGGTATCATTCCTAAGTGGCTTCCACATAATCCTATTTCCCAATTTGAGAATGGTTTTCATACAAGCCTAATATCCACCTTTTTTGAGTGGCCAAGATTGGCTTAGTTTCTAGCACACATTTGGATATCCATGCCACATTGTTAGATTATATAATATCCATGGGCTTCAAGAGCCATCTCATAAAATGCACATTCATACTAGTATCATTTCATAAATTCACAAGTTAATAATGGATCCAAAGGACTAGCTAGCCTTTGTATTATTGAGCCACCTACTTAAATAGATTGGACACATAGTCCAAACATTGATTAACACATGCATGATCACATAGCTTCACTTAGTGGGAAACAATGGAGCTAAAGGGCCAGCCTTTACATTCTTGAGCCACTCTTGGGGAATTAAGCACTCATCTCCATTTTAGATATTACTCTTGGTATAAAATCATTCAACACATACCCAACATCACTCAATATCACAATAGGTTTTATATTGGCTCACATACCCGGTAAGGTGTCTTCATTCCTTTCTCTTCCTCTCCCTTTTACCTAACTTGTGTATGCTTTTACTTTAGACATAACATGTCTAATAATAACTGATCCACTCTTGATTTTTTTTTGAAAATTTGCACTCCACAATGTGCTCTCTCTATGCACACCCAACATCACACAACTTTATGAGCTTTACCCTTGTAGGTAAGTTAAAGTACATTTTCTACTTTTATTTTATCCTATTATTGCACTTTGCTACATCAATAAAATAAAGGGAGGGGGGGAAATTTAGTCATATAAAATGTCCAAATTGGTAGCTTGAGTGTGTCTTGTGACACCCAGCCCATAGTTTCCTCTTGCATGCTCTCATGACCCTTATAGATACTTTTTTACTTATTCCCAATCATCCATGGACTTCTAAAACCTGATTCTAGGCTTAGCTAGGCTACATTTCCAATGTTAATTCCATCCTCCTAAGTACAAAACCTATAGGATAGGAACACCCAACTTAAATTATAACATCAGACCCTAGGGTATCCTATTTTATCACCCCTATCCAACTACATTTTAATCTCTAATAGTTATTTCCTTCCAATTCCTATCCTTCATCTTGTCAACCTAGCATGAATACATTGAATTAATGACCAATATATCTCTATAAAAACCCATTCAAAGTTAATTTAGAAGAGGTTTGTAAATATTAAAAAATCAAGAAAGAATACAAGCAATACCATTGAGGTATATTTCCCTATTCCATCTAATATAGCTACAAATATATCCAAATCCTCACACTAGTCCTTAGCC
Source organism: Torreya grandis (assembly GCA_037957365.1). Lineage (NCBI taxonomy): Eukaryota > Viridiplantae > Streptophyta > Pinopsida > Cupressales > Taxaceae > Torreya > Torreya grandis. Next base: position 432,229 of record JARHVA010008445.1, read on the forward strand.
ACCTCAAACACACCTAGTTTAGCAATTTTTCATCTGCATAACACTATTGCATAAATCACATCAAGTGGGAGAACTACATATGGATTAATCCCTCTTCAAAGTATTGGTATGTAGGCAATGTGCCCACATAAGGGGTATGGATACACATTTAGTGCATCTTACACACACTAACTCCCCCTTTCTTTCTCAATATTGATCAAAGCATAATTAAGTCTAGGGTTTGAAGACTAAATAATATCTAAAATAAATTTTGTAGACTTTTAGTAGTCAAGATTTCACAAGAATGATCATATAGGGACAATGAATAAAACCTAAAACACTCAAGCTCTATGAGCAGTTTAGGCAACAATAATAGAAAATGACTATAACATCAAACCTTAGGGTGTCCTATTTTGGTACTCATATCCTTTCAAAAAATGAAATATAGATCTTGATTTATGACACTATCCCAGTCCTACACAACAAATTCTAGACCCTGTCTTAGTCATTTCATCATATTTTTAGCTAAGTCTTATTTTATCCATATTTATTATTATTTATAGAAAGGTTAAAAATATAGATAAATTATACAAATCAATAGTTAAATTATTTTAATATTATTTAATGACTTATTCAACTTAGACCTTTAACTAAAATAGGAATAAAAATCCATTAATCCAAAAATAGTTAAATTAGGGTGTTATCTAGATAGTTAAAAATCCTATCATCTTATATCTCTAGAATAGGTGTTTGTTGAAGATTTAGGCCATTGTCATCATTCTTTCATATCATACCCATATCTAATAAATATAGATTTCATCCAAAAATAAAATTAAAATCATTTATCTAATGGTGAAAACTAGTCTTCTGACACCTTCAACAAGTACCATGATGAAAAACTAGCTTCTGGCATCATGGTAAAATAATTTGTTTTTTGCATTATACCTTAATACTTTGGGGCACAATCCATCTCCTTGATCTTTATAGTCATATCCTATCCCTTTTCACATCCCTAGTCAACCTTGTCAATCACCCATCTATTATCTGCCATCATATCATCCTATCTCATGTTCCTTATTGTCTTTACCTTCATAAGGAAGTGGAAGATCTCTTGAGAAATGTTATCAAACCATCTTGGCATATCCTCTAATAAACACTCAAGAAATTATATAATTTTATTCCTTCATGATGTGGTCATTAGCAATCCTTAGTCCCTTCTTCTTTGGTCCTCATCCCCTTTTTTGCCTTACCCTCATCTTCTTGTCACTCATACATCTTTCCATCCATCCTCATCCTAGTTACTAGGCTTGGTATTCAATTTGATAGTAACCCCATTTTTATAGTGTACATACATATCCCAAAAATCCCTAAAATTAAAATATTTCAAAAACCCTAAAAATAATAAAAGGTGAAAAAGCTAAAAATATTCCATAATGTCTTATCTTATACATAAATATCTCATTACATCCATCTCCATCACATAATAACATTCACCTTACCATCCTAAAACTACATTTCATACCCATCTATCATGTTTTCCATATCACCATCCCAAACAAACATCTAATATTCATCTTCTATTTTTCCAATAATCATCCTTGGATACTCTATTTCATCTTAAAACTAAATCTTAGTGATCACCCATCCTTATCTTCATCATCATCCCTTTTGACTAGGTATTATAGACATACCCAACCTTGTCAAAGAATCTAGTTTATCACCCATCACTTCTCTATCATTTCCTCTGAATATCTAGTACCCATCCAATCACTATTTTACTAGTATGGAAGGTATTTGATCCCATCACATCCTAATCTTCTTACTATATTGAAATATTATAGGGTTTGTTATTTTTATAACCTTTGGTCATCATAATCATCCTCCTTTGATAACTCTTATTCTAGACCAACCATGTATCCAAAATCTCATCATCCCTCATCATACCTCATCATCCTAAATATGACTCCTCCTTATCCTACCCCTAATCTAGGTCCCCAAATCCATATCCACATCCATACCATTCCCCAAGTCCTAATACTAATCATGATTATCCCATCCCAATTCAAGTCTATTCCAAATACTAAGTCTATCCTAAGTCTACAATCACATCATGATCATCCTAGTCCCACTCATCACCTAATCAATCATTCTAATGTCTCTAATCTAGGCCATTAGACAAGACACAATGACACTACATGTAGATATTTATGTGTGATACTTGTATGATCTATGTTGATTGGGTTATTTGCATCATTCATATATCTTATTTTTATTATGTTTTTCATCTTATCTCTTTTTTATCTACTAGGAAATGAATGAGGATGTTATGAGTTCACCAAAGTTATAATCATGCTTAAAAGTGTCCTTAATGATGTAAAGTTCACTATTTTCCCACATATTTTGGCACAATACCCTCTTTGTCATGATTATATCATGGGACATACTGTCAAGTGCTATATTTATTAGATTTCTTAGACTATGATGAGCCTTATTATAGTTGTGATGACTTGATCACCTACACCCTCATCATTTATCTAATCACATAATCATCCTTATTCCCATCACAAATCTCATCCTCTTGATCGATCTAACTAGCATATAATATTTTAATCCTCATCTCATCATCTGAGTCATATCCTTTAATCACTAACATCCTCCTCTAAATCATCATCATTATCATCTTCTACTCAATTGATTATCATTTATCCTTTATTCATAACTACATTAACCTGAGGCCTTTTTAGACTATGTAGGCAAGACTTGGATACTTTTTAGTACTTAATAATAGTTTGACCACTTTCTCCTCTTTCCTCATCATTTATCCTCATGTATATCCTATCCCTCATTTTTGAATATTGCATCAATCACCTCATTGAGATATAATAGCAATCAATTAGTTTGTTGATCAATCACCAGACCATAATCATCTCCCTAATATTTACATCAATCACTCACACTTTACAATTAGTATTGACATATCAAAACATCCATATTTTCTTTCATCAATCATTAATTGCTCTATTAATCATATGTAGTTTATAGTTCCTCCCTTGACTGGGGCATGACATGAACCATAACTTTTTTAGCATATTATAGCTTATTGAGTTGATTAAATTTAGTCTTTTGGTCACTTGATCCCATCATTTATTATATTCATCACTTTCATCATATCAATCAACTTTATCTTTGAGATACAACCATCATATATCTTATCAAATCATCATCTTATCTTAGCCAACATCTCTCCCTTGTATGTGTCATTTCTTGAGATACATCTAAATCTTGTGGCCTTTCCAATCCTATCATCATCATGTTAAGGTTTATTCCCCCTTGGGATGTGTTGACAACCATGATAAAGTCATCTCTATTCACTATGCATGTGTCTTTTCTAATGGCATCATTAATATTTAGCTTATTGCTCAAAGTCACACTTATCTTCTTCATCTTTTATCTCACATTTGGCATCCCATCCCCTCATCTATCCATCACATCCCACCACTTATTTTCTCTTTTGAGTGGTCATATATCTCATTCTTCCCTGCATGTCCCCTTTAGAAGGCATCATAGACACTAACATCACTTCCACTAATATCATCTACTAACATTAATATATGAAATGGTTGTTATTTGAAATACCATTACTCCTTCCACTTTGATCCACTATCAATGACATTTAAAATAGGTCAAAATATATGCATCTAAATTTACTCACTTCATTTAACATTGCTAATACTACTATTATTCGACACTAATTCTACTTATCTAATTTATCCCCTTTAATCTTTCCAGTTTATCCCCTTTTATCTAATATTTCCCTTCATTCCTCTTCATTTACTAACCTTAGTCCTATCCTACTTATTCATTAATTCCCCTAATCATCCCTTATCTTATCTTAATCCCTATTTATCTATTATTTTAGAATTTTAAATATTCATGGCCCACCTACTATCGTATTCCTAGGCTCTCCTACACCCCTAGTCCCTAATCACCTACCTAATTCCTATCTAATCCCCCATTTAATAATCATTAACCCCTAATAAGGATTATATAATTCTCTAATTCTAGAATCCTCTCTATTCTCACCCCTCCTCTCTAGGAGCCTCTAAATATAGAGGCTTCCAAGGAATTTCAAATTCCTTGAATAATCCCCAACCTTTGATTTATATAATCTAACTTTGAATCTCATCCATTTATCCTTCCCTCTTCCTTTTATTTAAACAATTGAAACCTCCATTGAAACTAACTTATGAATCTATGAATTATCAATAACAAGATATATAAATAATCCATGTCTAATTAGTAATTACAAATCATGTTGAGTCTCCATGCCAAATCCCTTAGTCCATCATAAATAATCCATGATCATGCCACCATAATGTCAAAATTTTGAGTCTAAGGTAATCAATCAAATCCTCTTGTTTTCATATTCTATTGAATCATGATTTAGATCATTTAGCATTAGGATCCTAATTTTGATTTTAATTATGAATTTATCTATTTCATTTATTTCTAATGGTTTTAGATCTTACTTAGGTAGTTTAATGTTTTAGTGAATTTAGATTAGTTGCATGATCTTAAATCCATATTGCTCAAATCTCCTACTACAGTTCTTCTTCCTCTTTGACCTAGATTCTCATTGATATGTCAAATCCAAAATAGATAAGGAGAAGTATTTGGGTTAGGAAACCATCAAAATTGAGTTTGAAGATACATATCCTATATTCTTGGAATTATACCTACTATAATTTATGCAAGGTGTAAATGAATATTTTGAGGTAGGGATTCAACCTCATCTTCCCAAGGTGAATATGAAACTTGAAAACATTCATTTTAACCTTAATTTGATAAAAATATATTTAAAAATTGAAATTAATCATTAAGATCTTAATTACATCCTTTAAGAGTGTGCCTATACTAAATTTGGAGATATGTGATAACTTTTCCATTTAGTCACCTTTCCAATACCTTTTAGTCACCTTGTATATATAACGTTTATTTTGTTTGAATTAAGACACAATGGCACAAAATTTAACATTATGAATAAAATTTAAGAATGATAATAATATAGGGACAAACAAAAAGGAAGATAGAAACTAATACTAGGAATACACTAATGAATTGATGATTAAAGGAAATAATCCACATATACAAGGTGAAACTAAAAACATTACAATAAATTAGCCTTGTACCAAATTTAGGTGTCTACAAATAGAAATGTAACTTGAATCTTGGGGATATTAAATCAAAATCCATTATTATTCATGACTACTTAAGGAATTCTAAATCAAAATATGAGCTAATTTAGGATAAATTTGGTGACTATGCACCCAAATGCTACTAAGTGGCATGACCTCAACCCACTTATTAAATTAATTAGTGTTAGTGATTAACCAATTATGTCCATTAGATGAATTAGGTTGAACTCATAGATGAAGATAAGAGCCCAAATAGGAAAAGGCTAAGGGGGCAAAATAGATTGTAGGGAACCAACATGGGTATTCATCACATCCCCACTAAATCATAAAATATTTTATTTCTCATGAACATCCTCAAAATAGAGATAAGTATCCTTAAGGTATAGACATTTCATGAGCACACTCTTGAGATTTATATTAAATATAATCTCTCTAATGATGATAAATAATTTTGAGATATTGTGGATCATATAATGCACCTGATAAAAAACATTATTAGGATAATATTTTTAATTTAGGTAGTGCATGATATCTCAATACCAAATTCAATCATATATTTTTTTATAGTCCATGGAATAAACCATTTCTAAGGAAAAACATTGTCAACATTCTCCTAAGAGTAATTAGGCAACAAGTAATCAATAAGTTTCTCAGATATAACTGATATTTTTTTGAATTTTTTATTGAGGATGTAGAGGTAAAACTCCTAAAGAAGCATGATCCACTTTATAATATTACCTAACAATGTAGTATTTTTTAAAAATTAATTCATTGTATTATATTGGACAATGAAATTATTTATTTTCCCAAGCATTTAATTTACACAATTTTTTTTATCAAAGTTAAGGGTGAGGCACTGTCTCTCAATAGTAGTGTAGTTAAGCTAAAATTCAAATATCACATTGATGAACCCATTATATGTCTCATTATATCCAATTAATAACCATGTTATCCCATACTAATCTCCCTTATTAAAATAGATATGATATGCATTTATGACTTATTATAGTCTAATGTAGAGAATGAGTACTTATATCTTTATTAGCATGTGTGATTCAATCTTACTTGTTTCTTCTACTATGTTCTAACTCTTTACATGGTTTACCTTTTATTTTGCATGTAAAAGTTTTATAAATGAACCATGGTCGAATGATATGGTTTTTTGGCATGTAATCAAACCCTTTAAGGAGATCTTGGCATAGATCAAAACCATTTAGTAAAGTTCTTGAGTATAATAGTCAAGCTCTAGATTCTAATAGTCAAGCTCCAGAGTCTATCAAGGAAACTTCAAAGAATAAAGATATGGAGTCTAGAAAGCAAGATCTAAAATCTATCAGACAAGATCCATATTTCAATAAGAGAGTTCTAGAGTTTATCAAGTGTGTTCTAGAGTTCAACAAGCAAGTTCTAGAGTTCAATAGGTGAGTTATAAAATCACTATAGTCATATAAAAATCTTTTGGAAATGCATTTTTATGATCATACAATATTGTATACATCTTACATAGCATGGCCATGGCCTTTCCAAGACACTCATGGGTCATAGAAACACTTACCTTATATAACATTCTATTTTTAGATATGATACTTATATTAATTTTTTATAAAGAGCACTATTATAGTTATTGTGGGATTTTTGGTTACCAAATCATAACATGTAATCACAAGGATATTGTAACTGGTTGGAACCATGCATGAATTTATGCCATCTCTTCCACTATTTCACCTTGAAACATGGGCGATGGTTGTAACTCCTTTTCTATTTTACAAATAAGTTAGATTACAATTATAATCTTGTCAATCTATTTGTTTATTTTGGATAAGATTTGTAGGAACATTGTTTTAGAACAACATCTTCCTACTATTTGGGTATAAATTTATATATAGAGAATGTTAGTAGTAGAAAAGAAGATAAATCAGTGAAGATAATTTTATTCCCAAATTATAATCTTTTCTTCCATATTTAATGATGTTTTTAATGTTCCTAGAAGACTAAGTATTATTTAGATCCTATGCCAAGGGAGAGCAAGGGCCCACTCACCCAAGGAGGTGAGATTCTTGTGTGGTATTTATTTATGTTTATATTTATCATTTAATTATTTTAAGAGAGTGTTTATACTATAAGTGTTGTTGTTTAACATTTAGGTCTTTCTCTTTATGTATGTTAATTTCAAGTTATTATTTACTTATTTGTTTCTAGCATTTCCCTTTTTTTAAAATCATTTCATTCAAAATAGGTTCAATTCCATAGATAGATTAAAGATTATTTCCATTGATAAGTAGAGTGTGTTTCTTTAGCAAGTAATTTCCTTGATAGAAAAGTGTGTTTCTGTATAATCAAGGGTGTTTACCTTTCAACATTATAATTTTTCAAAGTATGTTTATTTCAAAGCTATTATATAGATATTGATTCAGGTTGATTATATTAAATATCATAGAGTTATTTGATCCATAAAAACCTCCCAAATAATAATTATTAACAACAAATTGCATACCTTATTATGTATAGCCATTGGACATCAAACCTGGTTTTAATTACATCAAGTAAATGAGTTGATTAAATGAATGAGTTGATGACACCACTAATTTTTAGCACCATTGACATGGACACTTTAGGTTTTATTAAGGTGTATATCACAAGATAATAGAGAATAAAATTCCATAAATTTAATAGAGATATATGAGAATACCTAGAGAATCACAAGGAAGATTCATTCCAAAGAACCCTCAGTAGGATACCACAAGTTATCAAATAAAATAACACTCATAGGAAGTGGAAAAAATTCAAGACATCAAATGTTATTTTAGAAGTATTGAGATAGAATTAGCCCCATCTAAACCTTGGTATCAGTCTCCAAAGTCAAGTGCATCATTCAAAAGAGGATTGAGGCTAAAGAATAATTTAAACCAAAGTAGTAAGTCCTAGTCTAGTAGCCTCCTAGCCACTTCTAATAAATCATCACTTCTTATGAACAACCTCTATAGTATTGATTGAAAATAAATGGGAGAGAACATAGGACATGTACTAAATCTTTATATAAATATATAAAATAGGGATAATCTACCTAGAAGGACCTTAACCTATCTCATTATCATAGGTGAGAATGATAATGCGACAATGAAAAACATTTCCCCATACATATTTCCAACTTTTAGGTGATTCTATAAAAAATATCTTGATCAATTTATCTTTGAATTAAAGGTATTATGTCAAACTTATGACTACACACATAAAAATCACAAAATAAATTTGTTCCTTTATATACTCAAGGATTCAATCATGAGATGTTTTATGGATTTACAACCAAATTCCATTCACTCATGTGATGAGATGAATAATAGATTATTGGATAAGTATAAAGATTGTTATAGGGTGAGGGATAAAAAAGAATAATTATTCTATATAAAACAAAAGGAAGATGAAAATTTAGAGGAATATATTGATTGCTTCCTTTTTTCACATAGAATATTTGGGTATGAGTTAGATGAATATTTAATAAAAAATTTTATTAAAGGGTTTGGATAATGATATTATGAAATCTCTGAACCTAATGGGAAAAGGAGAAAAACAAACTTGGTATCAATGAAATAGTTAATATATGTAGGAACTATTATCCAAAATTTGGCCATCATGAATGGGATTCATTCAAAAAAATTATCTATCTAACCTTAACTAGGTTAATAAAAATTATGAAGGTCACGAGTTAGTCATTGATGATCTAGGATGATAGGTAGTGTGTCTTACTTAGAAACTTTCAAGGTCATTTAACATGGTATAATTAATAATTGAGTCAATTAAAGTGTCTTATCATAAAATTTTCACTCCTTATAGTCTTAATTTTGTGTGTAGTATTGTTTAAGGTAGTTTTGATAAGGTTAAGTGTAAGTGTAAAATCAAGTTAATGGATAACTATGCTCAAGGAGATAAGGTGGTGACATTTTCAGGATAACCATGGTTTAAAGCTAACCAAATTGACCAATGAACCAAGCTATTAAGTTGACCATGTTATTTTTCAAGCAATTTTTGAATGAGTAAGGTAGTTTTGACAAGTTTAAGGTATCTCCCTACTTTAATCTTAATGCATATTCAAATATTGAGATGATATTTGCTAGTTATAAACTAATGTGAAGGTTTTCAAGGGTAATGATATGTAAATATGAATTTGTTAATACCTATGAATAATTTTAATAATTTACAAGAGGTAGAAAAAAAGTTAGAGAAGACAATTTGAATCAAAAATTTCAATCATTACTCTTGCAAATAGTTATAAGTGAAGGTTCTTGGCCAAGAAGAGAGAGAAAATGTGTTTAAAGTGGAAAAAAGACCAATTTAAATTATAATGGATTAAATTATATTCAAAAATGACTGGAAAATATTGAAAAATTCCTTTCAAATAAAAAATTTCACCACATACTCCATCGAGCTCTTAGCAGGCTCACAATGGTCACCTTTAGTTGCTTGGTACAAATAGGAGAGAGAAATTTGGAAGCTAAGATATTAGCCAAATATGGGGATCCAAATTACATAATAATTACATTCACTATTATTTAGTTCAATGGGATATTATTTATGAATGTTTTCTAAAAAGATAAGCATGTCTAAAACCATAGTTAAACCCTATAGGCTTAGTTTTGGGCATTTTTAGCAAAAATGTGAACTCATTGGTGATAATGGAAGGGTTTTAAAGAATTTCAATTCCTTATATAGTCACATAAATTTATATACAATCATATTCATGGAAATTTAGGTAATAAATGATAATCATCTTTCAAAAATAATGAGTTTGCATGTTTAGGCCTAGAGGATTTTATGTCTCTACCAAGATTCAAGTTCATATGAAGAGTATGGGAAAGTTTTAATAACATATTAATATCTCATTGGAATATTTTATATCCATAAATAATCCTTTAAATTTCATCAAGGTCTAAGCTTGCATAAGTCTACTATCATAAGGCTCATTTTAGGAGATTGCAAACCTAGGTTCAAAGTTATTCATCATTTCTAGTATGACCAGGTGTATTAAGGAGATATATTTTTGGGTAAATATTAAATAGGTGTGAAAAATTATTAAAATATAATAAAATATCTCATTAATATATCATATTAAACTAAACACTTATAGTTATCTCAATCAAGGTACTAGTGGACTGTGTGTATTGAAATAAAAAATAAGTGAGTTGGACAAAATCCATTTCACATGACCAAAAGGCATGATAATAAATCATGATCATGGATATAATATTTTAAATTTAAAAATGGAATATATAGTATAGATAAAATACCTTCACAATTAAAAATACCTTAGACCTTAAGGCCTAACACCTAAGAGAGCCTGATGTGTATACATATGTCTGTCATAGTCTTGATTGAGAAAGAGACTAATTATGTAGTGATTTAATGGAAATATGAGAGGTTAATAATATAATTTAGGGTAATATTATAATTTTTAACCTAATTGGAATCATAAAAATACTAAAATATTCTTAAAAGGGCTCATTTAATGGAACCTAACAGTATAATGGTACAAATATGGACCTATAGGTTGATGGTAATCAATAGATGAGATTTTGTAGTCTAATGAGAATGTGAATGGGTGGGAATAATATAAATTCTAATATATAATAACTATTAATAAATTTTAAATATTCCCAAGGGATAAAAATATGGTTAAAGAAGGCCTACATTCACATTTACAATATAGGTAGTCCAAATCAAACACACATGCCTGTCATAAGAACATGAGGAATAAGATGAAATGTATGATGAGAGATAAGGTATAATATATGTATAAAATTATATAATAAATTTTTAAAAACCATGATGATATCATTAAAATCATAATAAGTTCCAATTAATTAATACTTACACACATGATACAGTTCAGGTAGACCTAATAGACAACTACAAGCAAGTTTTTGGATGACTAAAGAAAATATATGATCAAAAATTTAAAACATGATATTAATATAGGGTGAATAAATTATTAAATTAAATAATATAAAATCAAATGGTAATAATTTAATGATAAAGTGGTTAAAGGTAGTGAGAAGCCTAAAAATATTAATTAGGCCTAGTAAGTCTAGATGAGCATACACAAACCTATGTATGAAGTTTGAAGAAAACATGCATGATTAATGTGTTTTAATAAATTTAAGGCTGAAATTGGATAATTTATAGGTCTTATAATAGTTCCATTAAGTTTTTAGTCATTGATAAAGAAGGATAATATGGGAAAAGGACTGTTAGGGCTAAATTAGTATGACTATGTACAAACCCTTAGATAGGGCTTAAGTATTTTTTCAATAGTTTGAATGGTTAATACTTATATTATATCACTTTAAAATATAATTTGATTTTATAAATGCCTCAATGAGGTGCTTCTAGGCCAAAACAAGCACCTTTCATCTCTTTTCCCTGCCAAATGATCCCTCTCGAACACATAGTTGGGCTACATTATTCAAAAAGTCAAATTTTAGCATGTGGGAAATTGCATTAGAATGTGAATGGGATATTTATATCATTGGGGAAGATAGAAAGGGTTTTATATTGAGTATTCTTGGATTTTTTTTTTGGGGTTAGGGTTCTTAACTTTATGAGTCATTCTTAGGACTCTAAATGTGCCTTAAACCCTACTTAAACCCCTAAAATGACTTGATAGAGAGAATTGAACTTGTAGTCATTTAAAATGGATTTTTATAAGCCCAAAATCACTAAGAGGAAATTCATGCCTCTCCTAGGCATCTGAAAAAGTAATTAGATGGCACATGTGAGCTATAACTACAAAGTTACCTAAGCCAATATAAATATGTTATGATATTAAACTCATTTATTAAGGTTATATAGTCTTTATATAGGCCATAAGTGTCCAAATAAATATATGTAAATAAATATGGCTTATATGGCTTCAATAAGACTATATACAAGCCCATCTCAAGGTTTAGGGAGATATACGTGCATCATAAAACCTTAAAAATAATTTAAGTATCATTAAAATATATATTTGATTTATTAAATCAAGGTAGATATCAACATTAGGCCTTAAGGATACTTGAAATATCTATAGTAAAGAATCTCTTTCTCTTCACTCCCTTGACTAGAAAGAGTATAACCAACTGAAAGATGGTTTTCCCTAAATGATCAAACCTCATGACTTAAAATGTCACCTTCATTGAAAAACAAGGTCTGATATAATTATCATATGGTACAAAAATAGACCTTCCTTGATCACAAATTGAGAATGAATCATGGAGTTCAACACTAGTCTCCCAATAAATAAGAAGCTTTGCAAGAGGTAGAATTTGGCATAGAATATCCTCAACATGACAAGTATCAATTAGATAATTTATAACTTCCATAAATATAGAGATTTATAACACTTTTTAAAGGAGTTAGTTTCAACAATCTCATATGTACCAAAGTAACTTCCTATGTCACTCATCATGAGGAATTGTATCAACACTTATTAAATAAGTCCAAGAGGTAATATGACAACACACCTTTTGAAAAATTTGTGTGATTTTACTTCCATTTTGTATATAATTTTGATGATGTAATTACTATGATGAAATACTTCTATGCCCAACTTCTCTCTCTTTATCTTTCTTCTTGTTATAAGGCAAGCCTTAAATAGCATTTTTAAGTATCCTCTATTGGTTATGGTGAAACCCTAAGCAAAATTTTATTTGAAATTATATTGGAGTAATAAAGAAGACTAATTTTACATGCTTATATGGTGTGTCATGTGTTAAATATGAAATTGTTTTGATCTTACCTAGTGAATGTTTGCTTCCCTAGCTTGTTATCCATGTTTGCTCACCATTGTGCAACAAATACTACTATTTCAGGTCATTGTTAGTGTTTTACTTAGTATATGAATGATTTATAAGTGTAATTGGATCATTTCTACCTTAAAAAGGCTGAGTATTACCCTCTTACTTGTTCTAATGCATTCTTAAGCTTTTCAATGAAATACTTATGCGATAGTCATGTTAAGGTGTAGGTTACGTGAAAGATATATATTCATTGCCTCAAATAATGCAAATTAAAAAAAGCAGAGGATTAATTTTATTAGTGCATTACCTATTTTATAATTTATAACAACATTCTATCCATTTTCCATGCCACCAAGTATATATTTATTAGCATAAGTTTTATACTTGGGAGCTAGCCAAAATCTAGAGGTTTGGTCCACTTAGAGGTCACCCAAAACCTAGGACTAATCCCATTATATAGTTAAATTGATATGCATTAAATACACCCTATAAATGGTTCAAATTTGATCTATAATATTTATGGCACACCCATTGGGACAAATTTTAAATAGTTTTTCTAGGATTGATGCTTATTTTAGAAAAATTGTAGTTGTAGCAACCATCTTCATGTAGCATTTGGTGACTCCAATAAGTTATATGCTCTAGGTTACAAAATATTAATCCTATTTTTCATGCCAAAGGTGACTAAAATTTAAAATGATAAAGGTATTTAATTTTAGTTTGTTGGGTTAAATTTGTTTTCAGTCAAAAGAAAAAGGTTCCTTCATACTCTTCCATATACCTAGTCTCCTATAAGAAGACTTAATTTTCCATATAATCAGTCTTCCAAAAGCTGGTAGGATGGCTATAAATATACTCTTTTTTGCCTTAAATGGTGGGTCTCCCTTAAAAATTTCCCAATATGATGGAAAACCAGTGGTATACCTTAAATGTGTCCCATATTTTAGTTGAGAGAGTAATTTTACACCCATTGAGCATATAAGAGACATGGCTAACTTTTGTAATATCCATAGTGTCATTCAAGATAATGTGGTCACTGTGTTTTTGGAAATATATTTCAAGGTAAAATCATTGGATTGGTATAGAACCTTATCCCTTAATTCCATTGATTCATGGGATGAATTAGGAGAGAAGTTGATTAAAATATTTGAGGATAAGAGTGATCATCTTTCCCTAGATGAGTAATTAACGACCATAAAGAGATCCCACTAATAATTCATGAAATATTTAAACTAAAGGTTCTAAAATATATGGGATATAATTCAAACTATTGTGAGGTGTACACCAAACTATGTATTACTTTACTATCTCATGTCCATGAATAATGACATAGTTTTTATAATATAGTCCATGGGCGAGAGACTCTACTTGGTGCTTATGATCTTATAATAAAATATAAAAATAATCTTATTCAATCTAGATAAATCTCCCAAGGCATTTTATTCCACTATTTCATGATATTCAACCGTACATTCTAGCTCTTGATCTTATTATTACACATACCAATCATGAATAAGCTTCTCATAGCCATTTGTAGGAAATACAAGAGTTGAATAACCTAGTAGAAACCCAAGGAAATGAGATAGTTTCTTTAAAAATACACCAAACTTAACATTATAAGTCTTATCAAGGTTCTTATTAGCCTCAACATCCCTATTATCCCAATAGGCCTCCTTTTCAATCTAATTATCAAGGTTGAGGGTAAATTACTCAATCCAAACCATATAATAGATTCAATCTAAAATTTGCATCTTATTCAAGGGCATTAGTACTAGTTCAAAATAACCTTGTGCAACAGTCTGGATAGTATCAACCTCATGATCAATCTTCCTATCAGAATGATGCATTAAATCAAACTTTCATGGATTATTATGGGACCATGAATTTTATGACTCAAGATGAGGTGTCTACTCAAAGAGAAACTAATGGAAGATAAGTGAAATCAGATGTCACTCTAGTGAATTGGTAAGAGGGATATTGGTGTGTAACTAACCAATTAGGAGAGATAAGTAAAATTAACAATTCTATAGTAGCTAGTACTAGGTCAAAGAAGAGGGCAATAAAATAAACCTAAGGGGTGGGTAAAGGATATTATTTGCATTCTCAAGTTCTTGAAGAAATGAATGGGTCTTACATAGCCCATAAAGTTTAAGAAACACAAATAAATAAGAATATGAAGACTATTGTAGCTCCTGACCTTCACAAACATAAGATCAAAATAACATTATAGCTCGTAGAGGACATTCAAGGCTTGGTAATTATCTTATAAACATCATAGATCAAATGAATAATGTGCATGTGAGTATCCCAATGTGGGATATATTGTTCATTCTTAGTTAGGAAATTGTACTCCAAGAATAATTATCTAAGATTAGCCTACTAAAAAGACAAGAAAATAAATAGGGTGTAATTTTCACTAATACTTCCACACCTACTGATATAAAAGCAAGTAAGGATAGTAATCCCCCTCCATTATACCTTTATCTTATTGTGGGTGACTCCCTAGTTCATAATTGTATGATTGATAGTGGTGATAGTACTTCAATAATGCCTAAGCTAGTAGTTGATCAATTAGGCCTAAAATATGAACTAGTCACCAAGGGAGTCCTACAACTAGATGGGTTAATTATCAAGACCTTAGGTGTAATCAAGGTTTTGAATATGACCTTTTATGTTTTTCCTACTTTTTTAGTCCCTCGTGATGTATTTTCAATATACCTACCTCCATATTTTTCCCTATGTTTATCAAAGGGCTTTACAACCAATATTGGGGGCTACTTAGCATCAAATTAGTCCTACATGGTGTTTAGGACCAAATATGTTACCAAGGTCAAATTTTAGTCTAAACCAATGGTTAGGTTTTACATAGAACCTTATGTGTCTCAAACCCAAAATGTCAATTGTACTATCCTTTATGAATAAGACTTTCATGTTGACCAAAAACCAAAATTTTCCTTTGAATGTGTATCCAACTTCTTCCTTGATGAGTGGGGAGCTGAGCACTATGAGTTTGATCCATATAAACTCATATAAAAGATAGGTATGTGTACATACATCATTCATGAAAATGTGATGAACTCCCTAAAGTGATTTCTAATTATACTTTTCAAAATGTTGCATGGGCTAACTATATTTTTGCATATAAAAGATGATGATGTTCCAGGTATGATAAAGCATGGAATTCACAATGAATATGTAATTATACCTACCAAATAATAATAAATTCATGAACATGAGACTCAAGGAGGATTTTATTATATGTGGTAGCAAAATTATATCATAATTAAAGAATGTGATGAAGTGACTAGGTCTACACCTCCTCAAAAGAGTTATGGACTTGATAATAGGTCTAATGAGCACAAAAAAGTTATAGCATTTAATTTCTAAGTGGGATAATTTAAACCCTTATCATATTTTGGTTTATTATTAAATAATAATAATTTATTATTTATTAAACACAAAGAGAAAACTTCATGTAAATAAATATTAAGATATTATTATTTATTATTAACCAATTAGTTTAAATGATTCTTAGGAAGGATGTACCTATTAGTTACAATGGTCATATCCCCTCACATTTTATTATAAATAGGGTCTTACCCTTATTGTATTATTCATGAAAAATACACTCACTGAATTTAATATTCATGTGTGGTAAATATTTACAAAGGTTTTATGAAGGCTTAAGTGAATAAGTGAGAAGGGAAGGTTTTGTATTGGGGTGCAGAGTTTATCAAATATCAAATATCATCTTCATGGGTTTTTTACCTCTTGGAGGTTTTCCCACATTAAATTATTTTATATTGTGTCAATTTAGTGTACTCTTTTCTATTATTTATTCATATATATCCAATATATTTTGCACATATATTTTATATTATCTTGATTTTATTATGGTATTCGAGCCAAGATAGGAGAAAACACGTACAATGTGGCTTAAGTTGGTAGAGCACTCTAGCAGCAAATAGAAGGTCCTAGGTTCAAGTCCTAGATGGTCATTATTTTCCCTCTTCCACCTGAAATGCATATTGTTAGTTTTAGGTGGCTTTATAAGATCAAATATAATTTAATTGGTAAAATTTAAAAGTTTAAAGCTAGATTAGTTGCTCACATATTTACTCAAAAATATAGAATTAACTATGTTCAAAACTTTTCTCTTGTATAAAAAATGAGTACAATTAGACTTATTATTACTATTTCACCCCAAAATAGTTGGGTTATCCACCAAATGGATGTCAATAATGCATTTCTAAATGGTGATTTAGAATAAGAAATCTACATGATTCAGTATAAAGTTTTCATTGATCCTAACATAAAACATTGTGTATGCAAGTTAAAAAAATATTTGTATGGTTTAAAACAAGATATTTGAGATTGGTATTCTCAAATTACTTCCTTTTTAAAATAATTAGGTTTTTCTAATTGTAATTCAAATAATGATCTTTTTTTAAAATTTGAAAATGGTCATTTGATTCTACTTATATTATATGTTGATGATTTGTTGATTACTAGCAATAAAACTTTGCTCTTGTATAAAAAATGAGTACTATTAGACTTATTATTACTCTTTCACCCCAAAATATTTGGGTTATCCACCAAATGGATGTCAAGAATGTATTTCTAAATGGTGATTTAGAATAAGAAATCTACATGATTCAGTATAAAGTTTTCACTGATCCTAACATAGAACATTGTGTATGCAAGTTAAAAAAATATTTGTATGGTTTAAAAAAAGATATTTGAGATTGGTATTCTCAAATTACTTCCTTTTTAAAATAATTAGGTTTTTCTAATTATTATTCAAATAATGATCTTTTTGTCAAATTTGAAAATGGTCATTTGATTCTACTTGTATTATATGTTGATGATTTGTTGATTACTAACAATCTATCTTGTTTAATTCATAAATATAAGGATAAACCTAAGTTAAATGTTTTAAATGAATAATTTAGTCATTCTACATCATTTCTTAGAATGGATATATTTTAAGATAAAAATTCAATTCTTGTATCACAATTTTAGTATACACATAATCTTCTTGTTAATTTTAACATGCTTGATTACAAATCTACTTCTACTCCTATTAAAGTTGGTATTAAACTTGATCTTAAACATACATGTGAAAAATATAACCCTACTTTATATATAAAAATTGTTGGTAGTTTTATTTATCTAACCATTACTAGGCCAAATATTTCAGATGTTGGTGTTATTTCTAGATTTATGCAGGATCCATATTTGGATCATTGAAAATTAGCTAAATGAATTATTTGTTATATCAAAGGAATAATTAACTTTGGTTTATTTTATTTTTACATTTATAATGCTAAATTATATGGTTATTATGATACTGACCATGTTGGTGATACTATAAATCACAAATCTACTTTTAGATATTTGTTTATGTTTGGTGTAGGTGCTTTCACTTAGAGTATTAAGAAGCAACCTATTATCTCTATCTCTTCTATTTAAGTAGAGTAAAAAAAAGTGCTATGGAAGATACCAAAGAATCCATGTAGTTTTTCAAATGTTTTTGGGAGAACTTCATTTCGATGTTTTTCATAGTGCCATCCTTAATTGTGATATCCAAAGTTATATAGATCTAGCAAAAACTCCAGTGCAACACTAAATAGCTAAAAATATTGAAGTTCATGTGCATTTTATCCAAGAGAAAGTCCTAAATGGTGATATTAATCTACAATTATGTCTTAAAAATGAACAAGTGGTATATATATATTCATAAAACCACTTGATGTTACCAAGTTTTATCAATTTCATGTAATGATAGGCCTCTTAGAGTTGCCATTGAGGAGAGTGTGCATCGTAATTCCACTTCCTAATGGCCATGTGTTCCTTCTTCTTCTAGACACCTATTCTCATTTTAAATCATTGTAAAATTCATGTGGAAGTATTGTTATTTAAGTAAAATTCATGTGGAAGTTTTAATTTTGTACCTCAATACATAAAATCATACTTTTTAATGGAGGTCCTTATGTTATAAAAGGCTCCAAATATTCTTAGATGGTTATCCATGAGTAATTGTGAGATGTAGTCTCATCATCATGATATCCTAGACTTAATTTATATTATTTTATGGATTATAATTTATTTCGCTTCAAATGGTGATATTTGGCATGATGAAGGTTTTTAAATCCTTCAATTATATACATAATATAATTATTGTAATAAGGTGACTATGACATTTATCCCCACTTAGAATTAAGGGGGAGTTTTAGAACATTTAATGTCTAAGTGAGATAATTTAAACCCTTAACATAATCTAGTTTATTATTATAAAATAACAATTTATTATTTATCAAACACATGGTGAAAACTTCTTGTAAGTAAATAATAAAATATTATGATTTATTATTAACCAATTCATTTAAATTATTCTTGGGAAGGATGGACCCGTTGGTTACAACATTCACCTCGCCTCACATTTTATTATAAATAGGGTCTTACCCTTATTGCATTATTCATGAAAATACACTTGGTGAATTTAATAATTATGTGTGGAAAATATTTACAAAGGTTATGTGAAGGCTTATGTGAAGAAGTGATAAGGGAAGGATTTGTATTGGGGTGTAGATTTGCTCAATTATTGAATATCATCTTTATGGGTTTTTAACCTCTTGGAGATTTTCCCACTTTAAATTCTTGTGTACTATGTCAATTATGTGTACCCTTTTCCATCATTTGTTCCTCTGTATCAAATCTATATTTCATATTTTATTTATTTTATCCAAAAAAGAGTATAGTAGAAGATAACCCTAAAAGAACATGGTCAGGTCAAGATATATGTTTTTGATAATGATGAGTAGAATAAACACCAAGATGATCCTAATAAAATTGAATATGTGTTTAGAAAATAATATGTCAATATTGATAGCTCTAGAAAGATGTTACATGATAGTTCAAATTAATTTGAGGATGTGAAGAGCCTCATGATCCCTAAGAAGCATATTAGGAAATGCCAAATGGGCATAGGAAAGATCAAGAAGGGTATAATGTCAAACAAGCTTCAAATATATCTAAATTAACCATTCAAAGGAGGTAAAAATTATGTACTTGTAAATAAAAATGATTTTGATAATGGTTATTCACTAAATCACCTTAGTGAGAAAGTTAGCATTGATAAACACTCATCCTATGCTAGTTTGTTCTCAATCAATAGTAAAGATTCCAAAAGTATTATTTTATTCATGTTTAAGCTAAAGGAGTTGATTTATCAAATTAAACATGTTTTAAGTATTTTTATATAATATTTTAGTGGTTTATTTTCCCTAAGTGTCTATGACACATGTTTTATTGTGTGGTTTGTCTTTTCTTCCCTCTAGGTGTTTTGGCATAGGTGTGTTTTCTCTTATCATGTTGTTGTGTTTGGGTTTTTTGTGTGAGTTTTTAAAGTTTTTTAGTTTCAATTGGTAACATTAATTACTACATATCCTAATGGAGGTACAAGGAAACTAGTATAATGATAATACTAGGCATGAAACTCCAGGAGGTCTCTAAATATGTTAGCCAAAATTTGGCCACCATGAATGTGAGTGATTCAAAACTTTTATGTATATAACCTTAACTTATATAATATCCTTTATGAATTTCATGTGTTAGTCATTGATGATATAAGATGATAAGTAGTGTGTCTTAATTAAAAGCTTTTAATGTCATTTAGCATGGTCTAATTTATAATTTAGTTAATTCATGTGTCTTGTCATCAAATCATCACTCTTTATATTCTTAATTTTGTGTTTAGATTTGTTTAAGGTAGCTTTTATAAGGTTAAGGTTAAGTGTGAAATCAAGTTGATGGTGAACTATGCGCAAAGAGATAAGGTGGTAACTTTTCAAGGATAACTATGGTTCAAATCTGACCAAATTCACCAATGAACCAATATAGTAAGTTGATCATATTTTTTGTCAATTAGTTTTGGAAAGATAAGGAAGTTTTTAAAAGTTTAAGGTATCTCACTATTTTAGTCTTAATGCATATTCAAACATTGAGATGATATTTTCTAGTTATAAGATGATGTGAAGGTTTTCAAGGGTAATGGCATGTAGATATGCATGTGTTAATACCTATAAAAATGTTAATAATGTTAAAGAGTTATAATTTAAGTTAGAGAAGATAGTTTGAATCAAAAGGTGCAATTGGTACTATTACAAATAGTTATAAGTGAAGGTTCTTGATCAAGAAGAGAGAAAAAATTAATTTCAAGAAAAAAAAAATACCAAGTCACCTTGGAATGTATTTAATCAGGTTCAACCATCCTTTTAAAATATTTAAAAATTACTTTCAAATAGAAAATTACACCAGATACTCCATCGAGCTCTTAGTAGTCTCACAATGGTCACCTTCAGTTTCTTGGTATGGATATGAGAGAGAAAGTTAGAACATAAGATCTTATCCAAATATGTGGGTCTTAAGTCCATAATATTTCCATAAATTATTTTTTAGTTTAAGTGGATATTATTTATTAATTATTGTTAACAAGTTAAGTAGGTCTAAAACCCTAGCTAAACCCTATAGGCTTGGTTTTGGGCATTTTTAGTGAAAATGTAAATTCATTAGTGATAATGGAGGATTTTTAAAGTATTTTTAAACCTTATTTAGTCCCCTCAATTTATCTCCAATCATATTCATGGTTTAATAGGTCATAAATGAGAAAGATCTTTCAAGAATAGTGAGTTTGCAAGTTTAAGCCTAGAGGGTTTTGTGTCTCCGCCGAGATTCAAGTCCACATGAAGAGTATGGGAAAGTTTTAATACCATATAAATATATCCTTGGAATATTTTATATCCATAAATAATCCTTTAAATTACGTTAAGTTATAGTATTACATAAGTCTGTTATCTTAAGGCTCATTTCAGGAGATTGCAAAACTAGGTTTTGAGTTGTTCATCATTTCCACTGTGACCAAGTGTCTTAAGGAGATAAATATATAGGTAAATATTAAATATTTGTGCCAAATTATTAATATATCTTGAAATTCCTCATTAATATCTCCAATTCAACTAACCACTTATAGTCATGTCAAGCAATGTGTTAGTGAACTATGTGCATTGAAATGAAAATCAAGTGAGTTGGGTAAAATCCATTTCACATGATAAAAAGGCATGATATAAAATCATGATCATGGATATTATATTTTTTAGGTTATATTATATAAAATATTTTAGGTAAAAAACCTTCACAATTAAATAAAACTCGGACCTTAAGGCCTAGCTCTTAAGAGAGCCTAACGTGCACACATAGGTTTATCATAGTCCTGATTAAGAAAGAGACTAATTATATAGTGACTGAATGGAAATATGGGAGGTTAAAATATAAATTAGGATAATATTATTAGGTTAAATCTAATTTTCATCATTAAAATACTAAAATAGTCTTAAAAGGGCTTGTTTAAATAGAACTTAACAATATAACAATCCAAATGTGGATCTATAAGCTTATAGCAGTCAACAGATGATAGTGGTAATAATTTCAATTATAACCTATAATAAATATTAATCACTTTTAAATTATCCCAAGGTATAAAATATGTCTTAAGAAGGCCTATATTCACATTTAAAGTAGAGGCAATCCAAATCAAACACATAGATCGAGATAAGAACATGAGGAGTAAGAGGGTATGTATGATGAGATAAAAGGTATAATAAAGGTTTTAAATTATCCAAAAAATATTTTAAACACATGATAATATCATTAAAATCATCATAATTTCCAATGAATTAAGACCTACACTCAATATAAAACATAGGCATACCTAATAGACATCCACATGAAAGTTTTTGGATGACTGAAGAAAATATGTGATCATAGCTTCAAACCATGAGATTAAGATGGGGTAAATAAATTATTCCATTAAATATTATAATTTCACAAGGTGCTCATTTAATGATAGTTTTTTAAGGCAATGAAAATCATAAAAAGACTAATTAGCGCTAGTAAGTTTAGATGAGCATACACAAACCTATGTATGAAGTTTGAAGAAAATCTACATGATTTAGGTTTTTTTCAAAAAAAAATTAAGGGTTAAATTTGATTATTTTTATGTCTTATAATATTTCCATTAATTTTTTAATCATTTATAAAAAAGGAGAATATGGGAAAAGGTCTATCAGGTCTAAATGAGTATGACTATGTACAAACCCTCACATAGGGTCTAAGTAAATTTTCAATAGTTTAAAGGGTCAATAATTCCAATATATAACTTAAAAATATAATTTAATGTGGTAAATACCTCATTAAGTTGTTTATATCCCAAAACAAGCACCTTTCATCTCTTTTCCATGTCAAATGATCCCTCTCGAACACAATCAGGTTACATTACTCAAAAAGTCAAATTCTAGCACGTGGGAACTTGCATGACAATGTGCATGGGATATTTAGCTCATTGGGGAAGATTTAAGGGGTTTTATACTAAGTATTATTGAAATTTTTTTGTGGGTTAGGGATCTTAACTCTATGAATCATTCTTAAGACTCCAAATGTGCCTTAAACCCCTAAAATGACCAATAGAGATAATTGAATTTGTAGGCATTTAAAATGGATTGGGATGAGTTCAAAATCCCTGATATGAAATTCATTCCTCTCATAGGCATATTATTAAGAAATTGGATGGCTTGTGTGAGCTAATAGTGTATGGAAATGTGGTTTAGAATGACATTTGAGAGTTCATTTCTCAAGTTTCAAAAGGTTGTTGAATTCTCAAAATAGCTACAGAGGTTACCTAAGACAATATCAAGATGTTTTTACCATATTCAATTCATTCAAGAAGGATTCATAGGCTTTATATAGTCCACAAGTGTCCAAACAATCCTAAATGAAGAAATATGGCTTATATGGCTTCAAGAAGATTGTATATAAGCCCATCTCAAGGTATAAGGATATAAAAGTACATTATAACACCTTGAAAAGAATATAATAATCATTAAAATAGATATTCGAGTCATAAAATCAAGTTATATATCAACCTCAACCCTTAAATCTTGAAATATCTAACGTAAATAATCTCTCTCTTTTCACTCCATTAACTAGACAAAGTATAACTAGCTACAAGATGGTTTTCCCTAAATGATAAAAAATCATGACTTGAAATGGAACCTTAATTGAAATAATAATGTATGATATAAATATAATATGTCACAAAACCATACCTTCCTTGATCACAAAGTGAGAATGAATCATGGAGGTCAACACTAGTCTCCCAGTAAAGAAGTTTGTAAGAGGTAGAAGTATGCATAGAACATCCTCAACATGCCAAGTGTCAATTGGAGAATTTGTAACTACCCTAAAGATACCTATGTGTAACTATTTGTAAATGAGTTATATTAAATAGTCTCACATATAACAAATTAACCTCCTACACCACTCATCATGAGGAATCACATCAATACTTGTTCAAGAAGTCTAAGAGATAAGATGAAAATACACCTTTTACAGAATTGGTATCAATTTCCTCCCATTTTGTAATTGATTTTTATGATGAAATTACTATTATTAACTCCTTCCATTCCCACATTATCTCTCTCTCTTCCTTCTTGATATAAGGCAAGCCTTGAATGGAATTTG
The DNA here is from genome assembly GCA_037957365.1 of Torreya grandis. Classification (NCBI taxonomy): domain Eukaryota; kingdom Viridiplantae; phylum Streptophyta; class Pinopsida; order Cupressales; family Taxaceae; genus Torreya; species Torreya grandis. The sequence continues at coordinate 456,752 of JARHVA010008445.1, forward strand.
AAGTAGCCTCTACTAGTTATGGTGAAACCTTGACCAAACTTGTATTTGAAAACCTATTAGAGAAATAAATAAGACTTATTTTCCATGCTTATATGTTGTGTCATTTGTGAAATATGCAATTGTGTTGATCTTGTATAGTGAATGTTTACTTTCCTATCTTTTTATCCATGTTTTCTCACCATTGTGTATAAAAGACTACTATTATAGGTCATTATTAGTTTTCTGCCTAGTATATGTATCATTTATAAGTTGAAATATATCATTTATATATTCAAAAGGTCAAGTGTTAACCTCCTATGTGTTGTAATGCATTATTAAGCCCTTCAATGAATCACTTATGTGATATTCATGTCAAGGTGTAGGTTATGTGAAAGATAACGCTTCTTTGCCTCAAATATTTTACATTAAATCAGGTAGAGGATTAAAATTATTGGTGAATCACCTCCTTTAGGATTTGTAACAACATTCTATCCCTATTCCATGCCAAGAATTAGTATAGTTGTTAGTGTAGGTGTTTTACTTTGGAGCTATCCCAAAACCTAGAGGTTTGGTCTAATTATAGGTTACCCATAACCTATGACTAATCCCACTATATGGTTCAAGTGAGAGTGATTGAAGAAACCTTATCAAGGGTAAAAATTTAAGATATAATAGGAACTACTTAAGAATTAGAGGGATTGTTATAAATCTAAAAAATAGGGAAGATTAGTACTCATTTAGTACAACTCATGGAATAATTATCCAACCTAAATACATATTTTAGTAAAATTGAACACTACATTAGATGGCCTACAAGCCAAATCCAAATCTACCACTAAGCCACTATCCTTGTATTTCATTAAATTTAGGTTAAAGCATGCTCTCAAAGATTTCCATTTGGATAGAATTGATATGTTTAAGATTTATGATGCAAAATATCATGATACTTGTTGTCCCCCAAAAATATCACTCATTTTTGGGACAACATTTGAACTATTTTGGTCCTAAAAACCAAAATTGTCTCTTCCCTTTTCAAATTTTTTCTTGGGCATTCAAATTCCTCATTTTTCAAGCTTCTCAAAAATCTATAGACTCTACAGGCTTAAATCTATAGACTCTGCAGGCTTGAATCTATGGACTCTATAGGCTTAAATCTATAGACTTTGTAGGCTTCAATCTATGGACTCAGCAGGAAGAGAAAATCTACAAACTCAGCAGGAAGAGGAAATCTACAAACTTTGCATGTCAAGTTCAATGAGCTTTACAGGTTGAAATCTATGGACTCTTTCAAGGTTAGAGAAAACTACAGACTTGGTTTCTACATAATCTGTAGGTAGGTTCATTTCTACAGGTTCAAAGTCTTCTATAGGTGGGTTCAACCAAAAGAATCAGTTTCTAACACTTGATCATTTTCAAGATTGGTTCAGTGCCTTGGTTCAAACAAAAATCTCCATTGGCAAGCATGAATAGTAGGTTCAACATTTGGTTCATCCTTTGGTTCAACGTCAAATGGTTCAAAGGTGGGTTCAATCAAGCAGATTCAATGCTTTGTTTCACTCATTTGGTTCATCCACTTTGTTTCAATGCTTTCATTCATCCTTTGGTTAAATCAAATGGTTTGTCAGTCAGTTCAAGGCTTTGTTTGAACCATTGAACCAAAACTTGATTCAACGATTGGTTCAATGTCTTGGTTCAATGAAAAGGTTCAACATCTTGGTTCAATGGAGCATTTCATCAGCTTAGCTCATCCAATTCAACCATCATCTTGAACCATTTTGGTTTAAAGCTTGGTTTAACTGATTGCTTCAACGAAGTGGTTCAACAGTTGGTTCAAGCAAAGGGTTCATCAGCTTGAACCATTTTGGTTCAAAGCCAAGGTTCAACAAGTGGTTTAAATCCTTGGTTCAATAGAATGGTTCAACAGTTGGTTCATTGCCAAAGTTCAAAGGGCCTCTCGAAGGACAAGTGCCCTTGTAGAGGGCACTTGGTCAACAAAAATACCCTTCAGAAGGGTCATTTTCAAAAATACTAAGGCAAGTCTAAGGCACAATTCTTTTAGACAAAAAGTTTGAAAGAATTTTGAGAAGTCACAGAAGTAATAAACCTAAAGGAATTTGCGTATTGGAAAATGGAATAATTTCCACAGACTTTTTTTTCGTAAGAAATTTTTGCAGACAATTTATCCGCAAGAATTGTCCATGGAAATTGTCCTTGGGGAAAATACCTAGGGAAAAGCCTTAGGAAAATACCCAAGGGATTTTGTGAAGGACCACTGAAGGACCCTGAAGGGTAGGTGTCTTTGTGGGGGACTCTAGGTTGCCAATTTGAAGAATGCTTCCCCAAAGCTAAAGGGTCGCTCGAAGAAGCCCAAAGGCTATTCAAAGATCACCCGAAGGGTAGATACCCTTGCGGGGAGCTCTTCTCGACCCAAAAATAGGTCATTTCTTAAGGATCAAAAGGGCAAGTTCAATCTAAGAAAATACCAAATACAAAATCCAAAAGAAGACAAAGGGGTGACGCGCCTGAAGACGTCAAATTCAAGACAACAAAGTAGCCATTGATCCTTTGAACTTACAGACTAGAATGCATTCACAGACTTCAAGGCCAAGACCAGAAAAAAGCAAGGAAAGAATAGAACAATAAACTGAATCCAGGACCTGATTTAATTAACCAAAAAAGGAGGAATGATGAAGGTAAGATCAGATCGCCAAGTGGACATTAAAAGCTATAAACTTTTAATAAGTGTGACTTGTTTCCCTGCATTAATAAAATAAAATGGGTAAAATGCCCCTAAGTTCTAGCTTGTATTCTTAAATAGATTCTAATGCAACATGATGTGTTACTATTTTTGAGTCATTCTTGAAGAACCTATATAAGAGACTCTCTTCTATTGTAAATATATCTCTTTTTTGACAATCAGAACGAAACTCTACCTAAATTGAAAGACACTTCTAAGACATTGAGCTTAGGTTGTTTATCATATTGTGCTATTGAAATAAGAAAGCAAATGTTTTTTCAAACTTTGTGTTGTAATATCTTTATTGTTGAGGAAATTGTTCTTATGTCTTTTTATTCAATATATCTTCTATTCCTTTAATTCAACAAGTAGAATTAGTGACAACAGTCAAGAAGGTGTCCTAAAGAGTCAAGTGTGGAGAGAATTTGTGCCCCCATAATTGCCTTTATTGTGTTTTCTTTTCATTTCTCTATAAAGGACTATGGGATGACTTTGTGCCCTCATTGTCCTTCGTATCTTACTCTTGAGCAATTCAGGTGAAGATTTTGTGTTGCATCTCGATTTGCTGGTTATTACATCCTTTGCTACATTTTGCTATTATTACCAAAAGTATTCTTGTGTCTTGCTAAATAGTACTTTTGAAAGAAGAGGAGTGCTTTTTGTCATTTTCCTTGAGTTTCTCTTTTGATTTGCACACATCATCTCTGAAGAAAGAGAGATGGATGGTTTATCCTACCCTTGAGTATTATTTTTCATTTATATATATATATATATATAGGGAACTTCCCCTTGATGAGAGGAGAGCTCAGTCCCCTTCTGATGTGGTAAATCTACACATTTGGATGACTAATCTTCCTACTTTGGCTAATCAGACCTATTTTGTTTATCGATGCGATGGTCGACAAAATATTCAACCAAAAAATTTTGGCGACTTCACTGGGGATATCATATCCATTATCCATTTATAATCTATCCATTCACCTCCACACTAACTGAGAAAGAATGCATAGTTTAAAGCCTCAAGCTTTAACTGAAGCAAGGTCAATTCTTTTCCATTTTTGTTTCACAATCTAGTAGATTCAAGGTATACATGAAGCCAAAGGGCTAAAGGTATCATTGACCCTGTATTCAAGTTGGTACAACAAAGTTATTTTGATCTATTTCCTTCACCATCTCATCTCCAATGAACCAAGAGTTTTCCTCCTATTAAAGTCAGATCTCCATTGCTAGAAGAAGTATCTACTTCTGTTGTTGATAAAGCTTTGCCTATAATTACCCCTCTGAGATTTGTTATCCCTCATTTTCATATTCCTACAATGGTAGTTCAAGGCCCCTGGGGTAATGATTTTGGTCCTCTCAATCTTACTCCACCTCTACATGAGCTTCCATGCAATTTTAGAAGAATTTCCCCAAATTCTATGGTGATGGGAAAGTTCATCTTGATGAACACATTATAGCCTTCAACATAACTTGTGGATTAATCAGAGTAGAATTTGAAGATGTAGCAGTCAAGCTTTTTGTGGAGAAACTACAAGGTGCTACTGCATATTAGTTTTATCATCTACAAGCTCGGTCAGTGACTAATTGGAATACTCTCAAAGCTAAGTTTGAAGCCAGATTTAAACCTAAAAAAGATGCACATACACTTCTGTCTCAACTTACACAGATGAAGAAAGAGACTCATGAGTCTATGAGAGACTTCATAGCTAAATTTAACAAACTAAGAAATAGAATTCCTATAATTACTAGACCTATAGTTGAGAATCTCAAATGCTTTTTCATTAATTCTTAGCTACCTGAAGTAAGTTTTCTCTTGAGACATGTTGGTCAAATAGATCTTGCTACAACTCAACTTTTGGCCACTAAGGTAGAAGATGATCTCATCTTAGCAGGGAAGATAAGAAGAGATCCAAATAGAAATAGAGCTTCATCATCTTTTGAATATGTATCTATAGGCACCACAGATCCAATGGTACAAAAATTAGCAAATGAGTTGCTTTCTCTCAAAAAGAAAATGGCTTAAGGAATGTCTTCTACTCCTCATATAGAAGGACATTCCCAAATCAGTCATATGAGGGCAATGCTACCAAGAATCAAGGGCAACAGAATCACCTTCCTCCTCCAGAAGGGAAACTTGCCCTGGAAGCTCCTCCAACCAATTCAACAATGGGATATCTTGAAGCAGAATCGGAATTCTCTTTCCAACTTGAATTAAATCAAGAAAATGATGCTGATCTCTTCATAGAGGATCAAGAAGAATTAGCTGGTGACTCCCACATTAGTTTCCTAAATTATTAGGATGAACCTAGAAGCAAAGGAGAAGCTTTTCATGGATCATATGTAGTGTTTACCAGGTCTAAGAACCAATCAATCTAGTAAGCTGATAAAGGGAAGATAGAGGAGTAACCTCAACCAGTAGTTATGATTTCTAAGTGTGGAATCCCTCTTCCTTTTCAATCAAAGGATCCGGTGATCACTCAAAATGTAAGTACATCAATTTCACCTTCACCTTCTACTCCCATTTTGCAAACCAACCCTCCTCCCATCCCTCCTAAAAATTAGAAAGTTGAAGTGTTTTCCTCTATTTCCAGTCCAATTCAGCCATTTGACATAATTGATCATGTCAAAAAGACCAAAATATAAATGTCTGGATTTGAATACTTGCAGTGTAATCCTGATCAATTGGATAAGTTGGTCCAATGTATCAAGAACCAAACCATTCCTGTAAGACAAAAAGCTAAAAATATAATTCCTGATTCTCCAAAGAACATGCCCATTTCGAATAATATTGTATTACTCCTCCAGCTGCCCCTGGGAAAATAGAACCTTTCTATGTTTACCTATTAATAAATAGTTATCAACTCAATAATTATATTATAAACTCAGGTGCATATGAAAATGTCATGCCTACTAAAGTAGCTAAGTCTCTTGGTCTCACATTAACTAAGACATTTAGGAGATGTTTCTCCATGGAGAACAAGCAAGTACCATTGCTGGGAAAAATTAAAGATGCCCAATTTGCATTGGCAACCTTTTCAGACAACAAAATCAAGATGACTATCTTGGTGGCTAACGTCCTAGCATCCTATGGCATTTTTCTTAGATGAAATTTATATAAGGACATGGGAGGAGAACTAAGCATGGACCTATCTGAAGTAAGGATCCATGTCCAAGGTGTAATGAAGAGATTGCTCCCTAAAAAGGAGGCAAAATACGTGGTCATCCAAACATCAGCCCTTGCAGGACAAATTCTATTTGAGTCTTCAGGCAGGGGTAATTATTTCTTTACCATAGAGGATTTTCACGTTTCTACAGATGAAAGTCCTATAGCTGACAATCTAGGAATTGATCCAAAAAAGAATTCAAGAGAATTGGTAGGGTGCAGTATAAACAAGGAAGGATCTTCCATCTCTAATGGAGAGAAATCTGATAGGAGATCAGCTTCTGATGATGACAACAATTCTTCCACCAATGATGTAGTTGGAACTGTGTTGATATCTCCTCAAGGAGATATTCTTCCTTCATGCAATTTGCAAGTCAGCAATACCAACAACATAGTTGGATTTGAATCTCTGTTGCTTAAATTAAAGATTGCTCAAGATGAAGAAGTCAAAATCCTTCACATCAAATGAGATGCTAAGCTAATAGTTTGTTAGGAGTTTGATGTGGACAATCCAATCATATGCTGGACTAAACCAGTAGAATAGAAAGTTATGGTAATGAACTATGCTACTGTAAATAAAAATCAGGCAAAGGAACCCTTCATAGGGAGAGAAAAGAATTATGGTTTCCATTTTGAAGACCACATCCTGCCTTGGAAGAAGAAGAAGAAAAGGCCAAGAAGAAGACACAGAAAATTGGTTTCTTGGTGGAGAGCTCCATTCACCCATCATCATTTCTGGGGGAAAAATGTTTTCTACCTAGTTTACCAAGATGGCACACTATTTTCATGGTTTACCAGGAGAAAGCAGTATCTAAAACACTTCAATTCTTGAAGTATCAGATCATATCATCTGTACATATGTATATTTGTATAGTTTTTAATATTATTTTATTTTGTTTGTTTCCATTTTTAATGCCTTTCATTTTTGGGTAGCATGACTCCATAACCCAATGGTACACATGAAGACACTGGAGATTCTAGATTCTACTCCTTTCAATTCTTTTTGCAATTGATAGAAGTTCCCCAACTGGAGCCAGCTATTGTCTCCAAAAATATCACTCATTTTTGGGACAACATTTGAACTATTTTGGTCTTACAAACCAAAATTGTCTCTTCCCTTTTCAAAATTTGTCTTGGGCATTCAAATTCCTCATTTTTCAAGATTCTCAAAAATCTACGGACTCTACAGGATTAAATCTATGGACTCTATAGGCTTAAATCTATGGACTCTGCAGGCTTGAATCTACAGAATCTGTAGGCTTAAATCTATGGACTCTACAGGCTTGAATCTACGGACTCAGTAGGAAGAGAAAATCTACAAAATTAGTAAGAAGAGGAGATCTATGGACTTTGTAGGTCAAGTTCAATGAGCTTTATAGGTTGAAATCTATGGACTCTTTCAAGGTTAGAGAAAATTACAGACTTGGTTTCTATGGACTCTAAAGGTAGGTTCATTTCTACAGGTTCAAAGGCTTTTACAGGTGGGTTCAACCAAAAGAATCAATTTCTAACACTTGATCATTTTTAGGATTGGTTTAGTACCTTGGTTCAAACAAAAATCTCCATCAGCAAGCATCAGCAGTAGGTTCAACATTTGGTTCATCCTTTGGTTCAACATTAAATGGTTCAAAGGTGGGTTTAATCAAGTAGGTTCAATGCTTTGTTTCACTCATTTGGTTCATCCACTTTGTTTCAATGCTTTCATTCATCCTTTGGTTCAATCAAATGGTTCGTCAGTTAGTTCAAGGCTTTTTTTGAACTGTTGAACCAAAACTTGGTTCAACAGTTGGTTCAACATCCTGGTTTAACAAAAAGGTTCAACATCTTGGTTTAATAAAGTGTTTAATCAGCTTGGTTCATTCAATTAAACCATCAGCTTGAACCATTTTGGTTTAAATCTTGGTTCAACCAATTGATTCAATGAAGTGGCTCAATAGTTGGTTTCAACAAAGGGTTCATTGGCTTGAACCATTTTGGTTCAAAGCCTAGGTTCAAAAAGTGGTTCAAAGCCTTGGTTCAATGTAATGGTTCAATAGTTGGTTCATCGCCAAAGTTCAAAGGGCCTCCCAAAGGACAAGTGCCCTTCTGGAGGGCACTTGGTCAATGAAAATACCCTTTAGAAGGGTCATTTTCAAAAAGACTAAGGCAAGTCTAAGGTACAATTCTTTTAGACAAAAAGTCTAAAAGAATTCTAAGAAGTCACAAAAGTAAGAAACCTGAAGGAATTTGTGTATTGGCAAATAAAATAATTTTTGTGGACTTTTTGTTTGCAGGAAATTTTTGCAGACAATTTGTCTACAGAAATTGTTTGTGGGGAAAATACCTAAGGAAAAGCCTAGGGAAAATACCCAAGGGAATTTGCAAAGGGCCACCGAAGGACACTAAAGGGCAAGTGCCCTTACAGGGGACTCTCAGCTGCCAATTTGAAGAATGCTTCCCCAAAGTTGAAGGGTTGCCTGTAGAAGCCCTAAGGCCATTAAAATATCACCCAAAGGGTAGATACCCTTATGGGGAGCTCTTCTCAACCCAAAAATAGGTCATTTATTAAGGCCCAAAAGGGAAAGTTCAATCTGAGAAAATGCCAAATAGAAAAGTCTAAAGAAGACAAAGGGGTGACGTGCCTGAAGACATAAAATTCAAGACAACAAAGTAGCCATTGATCCTTTAAACTTATAGACCAGAATGCATTCATGGACTTCAAGGCCAAGACCAATAGAAAGCAAGGAAAGAATAGAACAACAAACTGAATCCAGGACCTGATTTAATTAACAAAAAAAGGAGGAATGATGAAGGTAAGATCAGATCACCAGGTGGACATTGAAAGTTACAAAATTTTAATAAGCATGACTTATTTCCCTGCATTGATAAAATAAATGGTTAAAATGCCCCTAAGTTTCAGCCTGTCTTCTTAAACAGATTCTAATGCAACATGATGTGTTACTGTTCTCGAGTCCTTCTTCAAGAAGCTATATAAGAGAATCTCTTCTATTGTAAATATATCTCTTTTTTGACAATCAAAATAAAACTTTGGCCAAATTGAAAGACACATCTGAGACTTTGAGCTCATTTTATTTATCATATTTTGTTATTGGAATAAGAAAGCAAATGGTTTTTTAGACTTTGTGCTGTAATATCTTTATTGTTGAGAAAATTGTTCTTATGTCTTTTTCTTCAATATATCTTCTATTCCTTTAATTCAACAAGTAGAATTAGTGACAGCAGTCAGGAAGGTGTCCTGAAGAGTCAAGTGTGGAGAGACTTTGTGCCCCCATAATTTCATTTAGTGTGTTTTCTTTTCATTTTTGTGTAAAGGACTTTGGGATGACTTTGTGCCCTCATTGTCCTTCGTATCTTACTCTTGAGCAATTCAGGTGAAGACTTTGTGATGCATCTCAATTTGCTAGTTATTACATCCTTTGCTACATTTTGTTGTTACTACCAGGAGTATTCTTGTGGCTTGCTGAATAGTAATTCTGAAAGAAGAGGAGTGCTTTCTATCATTTTCCTTGAGTTTCTCCTTTGATCCGCACACATCATCTCTGAAGAAAGAGAGATGGATGGTTTGTCCTACCCTGAGTATTATTTTTTGTTTATATATATATATCCTATCTATAGGGAACCTCCCCTTGATGAGAGGAGAGATCAGCCCCCTTCTGATGTGGTAAATCTACACATTTGGATGACTAATCTTCCTAATTTGGCTGATCAGACCTATTTTATTTATCAGTACATTGATCGAAAAAATATTCAACCAATAATACTAATTATTATATCCTCCTAACTATCCTTAAAAACCAACTAAAACAAGAAACCCAACCAATATAAGAGCTCAAATTCATACAAAGATATGGAAACCATTTTATCCATAATTAAAATCAAAACAATTTTGGTCCTAGAGTTCCTTCTAACCCATAGATGATGCCATGGACTAGACAAGCACCTCCACATGAATGGGGACCTGCACCATGAGGTATAAAAAAATAGACATCACACCCTTGGATTTCACAACCTCACCAATAGCCTTGGATTCCCTAGCCTAACCCTCAACCATGGGCAAAATAATAATGGGTTCCCCATCAAACCTTCAATCAATAAAGGACATTCCCACAACAATAAGTATGTATGTCTACCACTCAAAAACCATAAGTATAACAATTGACTTAGCCATAATTTCCTATTTAACCAGTAACAAACCCAAAGAATAGACAAGTAGCTCTTGTCTATGGGATTAAACAAGAAGAAACCATAGGGGTTGGTGCTATTAATTGTCAAAATGTATAGTTAAGGTTATGTAATAATTTAAAAACCTCTAATTACCATAACTAAAGTCTTGAATGAAAAACTAGGCCCCTAATTAAGCCAACCAAGTAAAAACTTAATAAGAAAAAGAAAGGCTTCAAGAAACCATTACAATTCCTCTAACCATTCCTTTTTTAGAATGAATTCAAAAAGTTGTAAACAAGAGTGAATGTGACTTGGTTTAATATTTAAAAAATTTAAACATTGAAATTTCATTGCTATAATCCATAAGATATATCTCATAACTCAATAGAGTCATTAAGTGTTTTTGCATAAAAACTTCAAGTAGAAAAAGACAATATCCTAAAATTATATAGGTGAATGATAAGCTTGTTAATTTATTAGCATGAAAACTCCTTCTACCCAAGTATGGGGATCCTGTAAGCCTTGTTATTATTGTAACCATAGGAAATAAAGATATACCTAATGCATTTGTGGACCTAGGAGTTGTCATCAATGTGATGACATTAGACACTCTAAAGATTTTATCCCTTAGATAGGTGCAACATATTTATATAGTATTTTAAATGGTAGACCAATATATTTCCAAACTATAAGTAACCATATAATATGTCTCTATGATAATGTAATCTTGGGAATATCCCATAGATTTCATGATACTCTATCCTTACAGAAAAAAATAGGATATCCATTAATCTTAGGTAGACCTTAGTTAGCTACATTTACAACATTAATAGAACAAAAGTCAGGAAACATGACCATTTCAAATGGAATAAAATCAAAATATATTTATTTGTATCTACCTATAAAACCTTCTACATATCTTTAAAATCACCTATGGGTTGATGAACCTGAGAAAAACAACAACAATCTCTCATAATTATCCATGATAGTAATCAAGAATAACATGAAGAGTTATAAGAATAACTAACAAGGAATTTTGAAGATCCCAATCTAGATTTAGGGTTTAATAGTATATCTTTGAATTCTAACATCCCAACTCTAAATTCTATCAGACTAGCTCCAAATTCTAATAGTTTAGCTTTGAAGTCTGATAGACTAGCTCTATAATCTATTAGTCTAACCCTAGAGTCTATCAATCCAACTCTGGAGTCTACCAAACTAGTTTTAAAATATGATGTGACCTCTTATTTAGGATAACCAACTAGATTATCCGTTTCTAATGACACATATGATCATACACCCATTAATAAAGTATTATTGAATGGGCACAAAATAGTCACAATATATTTTTAACAACTTTTCATTATCTATTAACAAATATAATTTCATAAGGGGAGAATTTATTTAAATATATCACCACTTCCCATATGATTCAACCACATCACTACCCTTTAAACTATATGATAATTAAATTTAGGTATTTCAACTCTATCTACCTAGAAACTAAGCAAATAATTGCCTAAAATAGAAAAATGTTAAACATAAAAATCTAGTTTAATGATGAATAAGAAACTAAGGTTTTTGATATCTTGAAGAACCATAAAAAATACTTTGCATGTGATTATGGTGAAATTAAGTCATCCACCCAAATGTGTGAACTCTTCATATATATACTAGAAACATTAAACTAGTTAGACAGCCTCAAAGAAGAATCCACCAAACATTAAGAGATAATTAAAGAAGAGATATAAAATCTATTAAAAGGATGATTAATTTACCTCATATCAGATAGTTAATGGGTATAACCACTCATAATAATAACCAATAAGAATTAAAATTAGATAAAATATATAGACTACTGAGAAATTAATAATTTCACCATGAGAGATTACTTTCCTCTTCCTTTTATAGACTAAGTGTTAGGTAATCTAGATGGGAAGAAATATTTATCCTTATTAGATGGGTTTAGTGGTTAAAATCATATAAGGGTAGCCCTATAAAACTAGGACAAGATATCCTTTATTTGCCTTTTGGGAACATTTGCCTATAATAGAGTGTTACCCTTTGGCCTATGTAATACAACTACCACCTTTCAAAGGGTAGCCTTATCCATCTTATTGATTTAACCAATGATTGTGTAGAAGTATATATGGATGACTTTACTATGCATGGAGTTTATTTTGATGAATATCTAATAAACCTAGATAAATTATTAATCATATTTGATTAGTATCAGGTATCTTTGAGTTATGAAAAAAATTTAATTATGGTTGACCAAGAAATTGTTCTAGGACATCACATCTCATCTTAGGGGAGACAAGTGGACCTTAAAAATATTGAAATCATTTCTAATCTACCTACTCATTATAATAAAACTAATATCAAAGGTTTATTTGGATATGAAAGGTATTTTATACACTTTTTATAAGACTTCACCAAAATAGATGCACCTATATTTTCCCTACTTATCAAAGATAGTGAGTTCCTATGGACTGAAAAATGTCAATAAGCCTTTAATTAAATAAAGGAAAAATTGATTTTTGCTTCAATCTTGAAAAGGCCTAACTAGGACTAGAAATTCCGAATTCATATGGATGCCTCTAATAATGTTATGGGGGTAGTCTTAAGACAAAAAGATGAATGACTAAAAATGTATGCTATTATATCAGTAATAATCTCAATCCCCTTGAAAGAAACTATACCACCACTAAAAAATAATTCCTAGTTTTTATATATGTAATGAAAAAATATAGGCACTTCATAATTGGATACAATACCTTTGTTTACACAAATCACTTAACCATGAGATATTTAATGAAAAAATAATGGTAGGAGTTAGGATAATTATATGGTTACAAATTTTTAACAAATTTGGTATTACCATTATTGATAAAACTATAAAATTTAATGTGGTTGCTGACTTTTTATCAAGGTTAAATGTTTCAAAGAAAGAAGAGCCAATGGAAGACATGTTTCTAAATGATTAGTTGTTCACAATTTCAACACATTTGCCATGGTTTGATGACATGTAAAACTACTTAGCCACAAGGAAGTTTACTTTAAACTTTAATCATAAGGAAAAGAAATGCTTAGTTAGAGATATTTCTCATTTCAAATGGCTTAATAGTGTTTTTTTAAAGTGTGGTCTTGACCATGTACTTTGCAGGTAAGTGAGAGAAGATAGTAATTATGAAATCATAAGGGCT
>JARHVA010008445.1:475000-487301 GCA_037957365.1 Torreya grandis
TGACCACAAGGAATGAAACCATCCAAGAATTGAGAAGGATCAAAATATAAAATAGGGAGTTAAAATTAGATCTTTAAGAGTCAAAGGACTAATATGAAATAGTAGAGTTTGCCCTTCAAATATCATGTGAACTAGGAGATACACTTTTGGCATGTAGAAGGCCATATACAGTGTATAGTCTCTTCCTAAAACAATAGTTCCAAAGGTAGTAATTACTAATAAATTATTGTGGCCTACCTCATGAAGTGAAGGATAAGAAGTATTTTATGGAGGTTTATCTATAAAATTCCCTAGAACATCAAAACCTCCTATGTGAATTATTTATATGCCATTGCCTCATAGGATATATATCTATATTTATGATCAATCTTTTTGTAGGAGAAGCATAACTCAAATCCTTAATCTCCACCTTAATCAATTAAATGGAATGGGATGAAATGATTAATGATTATTTTAATAAATCAAGGAGTATAGGCCTTTGCATGAGATCCTAATACCCTATTGGGGCAAAACTCATTCAATAATTTAGATTTTATTTTTACAAAACCATGCATGACCATTGCCTATAAGCCCTATAGAAGAGCATATGTGATTTTTAAATTTATGTCCAATACCATTTTGATGAAACACTTATAGTATGTGATAAATGGTGGGACACACTAAACATTCATTTGAAAATAAGGTAAGTAATTCCCCCCATCAATCTTCGATGGAGTATTCAAAGGGATATGGCTATTATTTAGATAATTTCCCAAATCATGCATATGAGAGATAAAAATTTGATTGGCATGAGGTATAGGCCACCACTCATTCTTAGTCCCATGTCCTCATGGAAAAATATAATACCTCAATCCAATGAGTATTTTGAGATATTGAGGGAATTTTTTTTTAAAGATATGGGATTTATTCATCTAGCCAAGGAAAATTGGAACACTCATTATGATATCGATGAGTCCAAAATTTGACTCTTTTTTACCACCAGCTTCCTTTATATTTCCTCAATTGACTCTTCTATGGATTGAAAATTATAAGGATATTAGGCTTATATTTAATATTAATGTAGTAAGTAGATGATTTTTATTTCTTAGTGAAACTAAATTCTAAGTTATTTATTCTATCACTTTATTCTAACTCTTTGCATGTTTAATTTCCCAAAATTATGTACATACATACAATAAAACAATACATAGAGAAAAAAGACATTTTGGATGATATTTCACTTCTCATGAGGCAACCCATATGGAGGATTTTGATATATATTTGGGGAGTTACAGACTCATTTGGTAATCTATAGACTCACCTAGTTTATTTTATATTTATCTACAAACATGACCATTAGTTATATACTCACCTAGTCTATAGCTATGGACTCACCCTATATCTACAAAGTCACTCAGATATAGCTACAAAATCATTCAAATAACCTTCCAACCTCTACTAAACCATTCCATCATCTCTACTATCATGATGGATTCTATAATAACTTCCTCAATGTTAAAGACCCCTAAATCATGCTACTATGGATTCTACTATAATTACATAGATAGAGTTACTGACTTTACCAGAGTTGCTATGGACTCTCCCAGTCCAAATTTTGAACCTCTAGAATTGAATATAGATAATTTACTCTTTTTTCAAATTTCTTGAAGAACATTTTGGTTAATTTTTATTTATAGTATTACTATAAATAGAAATTATAGATATATTTCTTATATTTTAGTTATTGTATATATAACAACAATCTTTTATATACAATTAATCTAATAGATCTAATATGGTATTATTAGCAAATTATTATTTGATATTGTGATTCATGTCTTTCTTTAACAATGTGTGATTATTTATATTGTAATTGTCAATCACCTATCTTAAGATCCACTATAATTAGGAAGATTGCTCTTTTTAAAAGAATATTAGTTACTAAGATCTAGGGATCTAAAGTTGTAGCATTATGTAAAGCTATATCTTTGTATTTTAGGTAGTATTGGTTGAGTTATTGAATTTTTAAGTTGATAATTTGATATAGTAATAAAATTTGTATCATTCCAATCCACATTCATGTATTTCACTTTGATCAATTAATGAATATGTTTACAGTTTACAAGTATTGGTTTTATTTACATTTCTATTCCCAAGGTGAGAAAGGTCCCACTCTCCTAAAAAATTAGTAACATGTTTGTATGGTATTTTATGTTTACAATTTCAAAAATTATAATTGTGTTCAGTCTTATAACCTATAGGGAATTACCTTTAGTTTTCAGATTAATTTTAATTCTGTAAGCAATGTGTTTACCTTTCAGAAGTGTGTTTTCCTTTCAATAATGTGTTTTATTTCAACAAGTTAGATTACTTTTATTCCCAACATATATTGTTTTAATTATGTATGTGTGCTTCCTTATTGCACAAGTAAGCCTTTTTCAAATTATATTAGATTAGGATAAGATACTCAGAAGATTAACACCCCCCAAACCTATAAGTGTACAACCATAAACCTTATTATAAATAGCTTTGGATGTCACCCTTGGTTTGAATGACATCAACAAAAAAATTATTTAAATGAAGGAATAGATGAAACCCATCATTTTTGGCACTGATGTATGGGACAATTCAGTGTTATTAAGGTAACCCTTATTGGGCTATGGAAAAATAGCAAAAACATTTGAAAAAAAATCCTTAGATTTATGAAATAACTTAGAGATGCCAAAGGATGGTTCATATCCAAAGCACCTAAGTTAGAACCAAAAGAGGAAATAATAGAATATTTGATTAAGATATTTAAAAGTGTGATAAGAAGACTTGAATCATGCTTATAGAATCCTTCTGATTTTATTTAAAATTAAGGTCATCCTAACAAATAGACCTTGTAGAAAGAATCACATTTGGGAGATCTTTTATAGGAAGAATTTACCCTGAGGACCCTTTATCTAGAATGGTATGTCCTAAACCATAATATATACAAGACCAAGAGGAGGCAATAAATTAGATCTATAACAAAGATTGGGAAGAAGAAGAAGAAGAAACCATGGAAAATCCTGAAGGGAATAAGATGCCTCAATAAGATAGAACCTTTTCCTTTCTTATAGACATAGATCCAATAGATCAAACCTCTATGAAGAACATTTCACCTTCAAATCTACCCACTTTTAGGGGAAAATCCTTATAATATCTATATAAATTCCTATTTGAGTTCAAATTATTATTTCAGACTTATGATTATATAATTGATAATTAAAAAATCAAATTGTTCCCTTCTACACTTAAATAGGTAGGCATGAGGTGGTTCATGGGCCTTATAGGTGACTCTACTAATACATAGGGAGACATAGAAACTATATTTATTGATAAATTTCAAGACTAATATAGAGTAAGGGATAAGAAAGAGGACTTATTTAAGATTAAACAAAATGAGGATGAAACTTTAGAGGATTATATGGATAGGTTCACATTTTCTCACAAACGTAGTGGTTATTCACTTATACAAGAAGTAGTTAAGATCATCTTCCTTAAAGGAATAGATGATAACTATAGAGATTCTCTAAACCTAATGGGTAGAGGAGACATTATAAATTTTACATTTCATCAAATTTTAGACTTGTGCACTAACTACTCTAGGACAAAACCAAGTATCAAAAAAGGAAAACTAGATAACTCTAATGAATTTAGTTAGTTGATGGAGGAGTTTGCTAATTTGAAAACTAACATTTTGGTCTAGTTACACACTGCATTAGATGGCCTTAAATATAAATTAAATTATACCATATAACCCTTAACTATCTATTACCCAAAATATAGGTAAAAACATTCTCTTAGAGAATGTACTCTAGATAAAATAAAGATATGTGGGATATGTGATGGTAAATACCATGACATAACCCATTGCACTCATCTCCCTATTTTAAAAATTTGATTGAAACAAAATAGATAGCCTATATAATAGTTGAATTAAATTCAAAGATAGAATCTATTTCCAAAAAACCAACCCCAAGGTTAGTTTGGTCCAAGAAATATAATTAATCCATGGATGACATCTTGGACTAATCAATTACCTCAACCTATGTGGGGATAAGCACATCCACCATGGACCAATTAATAATGGATGATGCTTCAACATTAGATGATGCCTCAACAACCATGTATGCCCCAAACATAGTCACAACCATGGGTAAATACATTTTGGAATTCCAATCCACAATTTAACCCATAAAGAAGGTTTCCACCATAGTAAACTTTGAAGGCACCCCATGTCATTCAACCTATAGAATAGGTTAATTATCCATACTTATCTACTCAGCTAGTGTATAACCCTAATAATAAACCACCATCCCCTATTTATGTAAATGAATAAGGAAAAACTATGAGTGTAGGATCTATTGAGTTTGAAAACATTCATCTTAGATCAAGCATAATTATCCAAGAACCTCTTATCACGATCTCTGAAATGCCTAATGAAAAATTTAAAATAGATCCACCTCAACCCATAGTTATAAAAAAGGAAGCAAATAAAAAAATAGAGAATACATATGAACATATTATTTCTCCTCTACCTATTCCTTTTCCTCATAGACTAAAATAAGTTGATAATAATCAAGAATCTAATTTGATTTAGGAACTAATAAAAATAAACATTGAGATACCCTTGTTACAAGCTATCAAAGATATTATATAATTGAATAGAGTCATTAAAATCCTATGTGTCAAGACACCTAGGAGAAATAAATAATACCCAAAGACCATACACATAGATGGTAAACTGGTTGATATTTTAGTAGGAAAATTACTTCTGCCCAAATACACAAACCCAAGTAGTCTATTCATAATAGTAACCATAGGGAGAAAAGAGATACCCAAAAATTTAGTAAATTTGGGTATAATAATAAATGTAACAATAATCGATGCTCTACAAAAACTTTATCTTATGGGGATGTAACCTACCATCACCATTCTCCAAATGGTTGATTAGTTAGTTTCTAAATAAGAAGGCATTATAGAAGATGTTGTAACAATTGATTCATAGGAGTATCTAGTAGATTTTTTGGTGCTATAACCCAAAATAAATAAATTAGTGTAACCCCTCATTTTAGAAAGACCTTGGTTGGATTCTGTAGCATCATTAATAGATTATAGGTCAGGGGATATAACCATTTCAAATGGTCTAAAATCAAAATGATACCTTTATACCCCCTACAAAACCCTCAATGGACTACATTAAAAAATTATGGGTGGATGAACTATAAAGAAAAAAAAGGATTGTATTTCACCCTTAGACATGATAATAGTATAAGGATATGTGGAATAATTAACTGATGAGTTAGTAAAAAAATTGGAAGGAACCATTAACCTTATAATCCTAGTTACATACTTTGTCAGTCTATTGGTTATGAACTCTGCTAGTCCATTAACTACGAGACTTAACCAGACTAGTTGATACAGACTTTGATAGTCCATAAACTAAGGACTTAAATAGACTAGATGCTATGGACTCATTATTTGGTCATAACTCTCATCTCGCCTATTCAACATATGAGCATAGACCATTACAATAAAGTATTTGGAATTGGGAAGAGGAAAAACCAACTAATTTTCTAATTACATTTCATTGTCCATTAGCTAGAACCATTACTCTAGGAGATGGATTTGTAAAAAATGTAACTATATTTAATATGTTATTACCCCATCCACATCCTCTTAAACCCCTAATAACTAAATTCAAACAAGTAGATTCTATCCATCCTGACACAACAAATTATGGTGTTACAAAGAAAAACATTGAACATAAATAGTTGGCTAACCCATGAGAAAGAAGTAAAGGTTTTTGATTTCCTCGAAAAACATACAAAATATTTTTTTTGCGACTACATAGACATGAGAGGAATTAATCCTAGTGTATTTACCCACCACATTTACACAAATCTATTATAGGTACAATCACTAAGAAGGCAGGGGGTAAATCAGTGAGCCCAAATAATCCAACTTCAATTTCAATCACTTTCAAGTTCTTAATCAATTACCATAAGCATTCATGAAGCATACACATCATTCATAAAAATGAACAAGAGAGAAAATAAAAGACCAATCAAATAACACATGACATATGTGGGAAACCTTATTGGGGAAAAAAAACCCACCAAAAACTATAATTGGACTAATATTCTATAATAACAAGAACTAATTTAGACTAGCAACAAATGATCAAGTAACTGCCATCCCTTATTTTAGTGAGACTACAATCCCATAAGGAGATTTTACACCTATCTAGCTAATCTAACACAATAACTAGACCTTTAGCGAGTCTCACATTGAAAGGAGGCTACAACCCCCTTAAATGTTGAGAATCCACAACAACACATATGAACACATCCACCTTTGAATTTATGTCTTCAACACTTGATGATGAACCTCTAATTATCACTCTTCAACTTCACTCATATTTAATCTGTAAGAGCACTATTCAACCATTAAAATTATTACCTATAGGTCATAAAAATATTCCTCTATATATTTTTCTCTTAAACTCATCCATTGGTCACTATACCCCTCCTTCACTCCATAATTCACACACACAATCCTCTCTTCTAATCTCTCACAAATATAGAAACCATCATCTTTGGTTTCATTATATATAGAGCAATCATGATTATACACACTTTAAAAATTTTAAATATATACTTTTAGATGCACCTTGGAATCCTATACCACTTTTAATTTTACACCATGATCAAATTCATCTTATATCAAAAGATATGGCCAAAATATAGAGCACTAGTTTTTTCCTTTGCAAATTCAAATATTCAAATACAAATGGTCATAGTTAAACTTCTGACACTATGCTCATATCTCATGTCCTCACATATTTATATTAATCATGCACCATAAATATTATTCAATAAATAAATCATAGTTTACCAATTTATAAATTTTAAACCTCTACCATTTGACCTCATCTCATGCAATCTGACAACTTTGACCTCATGTGCTTTGTCAATCTCTTCAAGATTGTCCTTGATTTATCAATGATAGACAAATATCACTTTGACCTATTGAATTTAAAGTGAACCATTTATCTCTTTATATAATATCACCCACTCACTATTTATCATTGGAATAATCTTGATCTTTATCTATGTTCAATGTTAAATAATGAACACTTGTCTTCATCTTACTGCTTCTTGACATCTTGGAATGAACACACTTCATTGATCCTTTTTTAAGTAACTTGATCTTTACCCTATTTAAACATAGAAAAATTTGAATTATTTAACTTTATATTCACTATATATTTATATCTATTAACTCTCACACACCATTGGATCTCCATCTGGCACTGATCATTAACATCATGCAAAATAGACTTAGTATGGGGACCATTGCTATCTGCCTAGAAGGCCAAATTTGTACCGCCATATATTTTTCTTCACTCAAGTGCATGTTATAAAATATATACCATATGATCTCCTCATATATTAAAATCCAACAATGTGTTAATTTTATCCTATAACCCTCACACATGTAATATATACTGACATTAAAAATCTCACATAGATTTATCTATCACAGAACCAACAATGTCAAGAATTACCTGGAAGGAAAAATTTACACATGCATATATTTTGACATGCTTTGGTGCATGATATAAAATTTATTAAAAATAACCTATGAAAAAAACTAAGTAAACCCATATGATCATATTCTCTTGAAACATCCACATGTGTGAGATATGCCATCACCAAACTACTTACTTAGTTGTTTCTTACCTAGGAGCCCAACTTTGAACTTACATATCTTTTGATGCACTTCAGTACATGATCTAAAATTTAGAATAAATAAAATAGGGAATATTTTTATCAAAAAAATATGAAAAAATCCTCATAAATCATCCAAATGTGGTAATGGTGATGTCATCAAACTACTTACTCAGATTTTCTACCACTAGACCCAAAATGTCTAGATGACAACAATGATCAACTAGAATAAATCCACTCATAAAAACAAGGAATAAAATCATATAAAACATCTTAGGGAAATATTTAACATCATTAAATAACCATACTCATCCTTTAACATCTATAATCATGCTAAAATTGAATATCAACCAAACCTTCTTCAAGCATACTAGGACAAGCACATTGGACACTTTATCATTGTCACTTAGACTATCAAGGAATTTAATGCACTTACCTAGACAAATCCATGACATTATCATGAGATCATTTAAAATTCTCCAATAATATCCCCCTTTTTCATATATTTCAAAAACAATTGTATCTCAATATATAGCTCATCTTTCTTCTCTCTTATCCAGCACTTTCACAACAATAACTTTCTCCCCCTTTGACAAAATAACAAAGTGGGCACAATATGATATTGAAGACATAGAAAGACCACCAATAGGAGAGGAAAATTTTATAAATATGATACAAACTCCCCCTTATTTTTATCCTACCTCTTCTTTCCTTGACAACTTACTTTTGTTCTATGCCAACACTATTTTCAACCAAGCACTGCAACTAAAGAAGAAAGAAAATAAAAAATATTGAAATCTAATGGAACTCATCAAGAATCAATTAAGAGGAATTCACTCTAATATATTTGATCCATTAAACCTGTTAGTTCCCAAAACTACACTGGAGAAATTGGTCCCTTATTTATATCAAATTTAATGTCCTTAGCAGATTTCTATCTCCATGTATTCCTTTGGAAGGTCAAGTTTATGTACATAATTTGCTAAGTCCTTTGTCTTGTCTTTGCTTTGTGAATTTTATATTTCCCTTAAACTTCTCAGGCCTTTTACATAAACACAATGTCCAACAAAAATAGGTCTTTAGATATTTTATCTCAAAAAAAGTTTTAAAGACTTATTTTTGTCAGATATTTTATCTTCTACAAAAGTTTCAAAGGAATCAATGTCTTATCACTTTCAGGATAAGTGTTTTTCAAAAGTTTCGAAGGGATATTTCATTGGTTTTGGTTCATTTATTATAGTTTTTTTTCATGGAAAAAGGTTCAAAGGGTACTTACACATCAAGCATTTTTCTTACACAAAAAGCCCAAAATAATTGTAAGGTCATTTTTTTTACCAAAGGTACTTTCCAAAAATCCCAAAGGACCATTTTGCCTTTGCAAAATGTCTGAAGGATTATTTCCTTTGGGCATTTTTCCCTTGAAAAATTCTTAAAGGGTATTTTTGAAGGGCAAAGGAAACTTGCAAAAAACATGAAAGACACTTTCGAAGGGCCATTTTTCCTTTACAAAATGTCTGAAGGATTATTTACTTAAGGTATTTTTCCCTTGAAAACTTCCTAAAGGGTGTCTATAAAATGTCCAAAGGATAATTCTAGATCTAGAGGAAACTTACACAAATCCTAAAAGCCACTTCAATCAAGAGATCGAGAGGACCATTCAAAAAGTCCAAAGTGAATTTTGGTAGGGTAGGTACCCATAAAAAAAATTTCAAAGGATATTTTCAAAGGCCTAAATGGTAATTTTGGAAAAATTATTACTTGAGCAGAGGTCCATTTCCTTTGGACTTTTTTCTCGAGTAAGAAGTCTGAAGGATAACTCTAGATGGTAAAGGACATTTTCAAAACTCCTAAAGGGCACTTTTTGAAGATGGATGATAGTTTCAATACTTTTGAGGGGAAATTTTAAGATATTTAAGGACCATTCCAAAAATTTTAAGGGAATTTTTTAGGGTAGGTGTCTGTAACAATAATTCTAAAAGGTATGTTCAATTACTTGAAAGATTCTTTTAGAAAAAAATGTTTTGGGGCAAAGGACTATTTCCTTTAGACATTTTACCTAAGTAAAGAGATTTAAGGAATTAAATTTATTTGGGAGAAGTAATAAGGCCAATTTATAAGAGGAAATTATTTTGGATAAATGTATCCAAAAAAATTGTCCTGATAAAGGTAAAAGAGATAAGTGCCAAATTATTTTGACAAAAGTGCAAAAGTTTAATTCCCACATTTCTTGTGGGACAATAGCACCTAAGAAAATAGGGAGAAAATAAATAAATAATTTAAACAAAAATTACCACAAAAATAAAGTCCCCAAAATAATATTTCCAAGTTGTAGGTGATGATCTCACAAACATTTTTGTCTAGCGTGTGAATGTCAACTTTAAGCTGTAAGGACTAGTCATTAGGATTCAAATGTTCAAGATGATTGTGTGACTAGTATTTTTAGACCTCATGAAGTATATTTTTTTTTCAAATTGGATAGATAAAAATGACATATACTTTTTAATTATGGGATGATCTAATGGTATATGACCAAGGTTGAAAATTCAAAGATCCCACAGGCAAACAAAAGAATGGCAGGTAGCATAGCTATATACCACAAAGTTACAGCTTGAGCATCTCATTGAAATATCTATGGCTCACATATGATTAGGAGATGAATATACAATGGAGTGACTCCAATGTTTAAATGTCAAATCCTAGAGGAAGCACCATGAGGGTGATAAGTGGCACAACCATGGGAATCAAAAGAGTGGTGCAAAGGTGAAGAATTACCTGATGAGTTGAATCAATGACACATAGTAGGTCCTTGATATTTTTAAGATCTAGGAATTTTTATAATCTTTCCTCACTTTCCTTTTGGTGGGAAAGGCACAAAAATTATTTGAAGGCATGAATGCCTAAAAAAGTAAAAAGGGCAAGATAAAGCTAAGATGTATTTTCACTTTATTTGTTTTGTCCCAACTCCTCCATAGAAGGATATTGTAGGTTAATAAGATTTAGGTGGGCCACTCCTCCAAGGAGAGATTACTTAAATGACCATAGATTCAAAATATTCCTAGGAAATCATTATAAGAGTAAGTTATTCCATGGCATGTATAAGTGAAAGGACAACTATCCAAGTAGTTCTAGTCATGATAATGAGTGTTCAAAAGGGCATCTCGAGGTGGTGATGTAAAATAAAAATGGTTTTTTTTAGATCCTCAAATGAATATTCCTCTCTCATCTTGTGTAAGGGGCATTTCTAGCCAAGGAATCAATGATTTTATTCTAGGTGGTGTCAAGTCCTCATTATTCTTTGTGAAGATAGTTCCAACAATGATTTGTCTTAAAAATTGATGAATATCTTAGATGTAGAAAAAGGTATTTTTCAATTGGGAGCATTTTTTATGGGACTAGAAAATTTCATTATGTGCTTTTTAAAATTACAAACCATGGTCCCATATTTAATGGAAATATTGTCATTGATGTCAAAGGCCTATCATTGGTGATAAAGGCCCCATCACATTTATTATCTAAAGGTGTTTTTAATGTTCATATTTTTAGATAAAATGTATTGATATTTATTTAATATTAATAAATATAATTTTGGTTGCATAAAAGTCTAAAGAGGGCCCATGGAGAAGTCAAAGAGTCATGGGGTAAAGATAAAAGAGGAATGGGATGTATTTTCACATGAAGAGTCATCTTGAGGAATTCTAAGAGTCACCAAGTGAAGACAAAATAGGGTATGGTGCATTTTCCCATGAAGAGTCACCTTAAGGAATTTTAACAGTCACCAAGATAAAAACAAAAGAGGAAAGGATGCATTTGATTATGAAGGGTCACCATATGACTTTTCAAATATAAAGATTCAAAGGATCATGTAAGTTTGGCACTATTTTCCATGAGGAGTGAAGAGTCACAAAGGGTGAATGCCAAAGGTCATTTTGGAAACCTATAAATAAAGGCTTGGGAAGTAATTTTTAATATGCAATAGAGAGCATGTTTTGTAATTAGTTTATATAACAAAAGCAGAGAGAATAGAAAGAGATCTTGTAGAGTTATATCATTTGTTGAAAAATCAACATTGAGAGATAGTTGTGTTTTATACACAAGAGGGGTTGGTGCTCCTATGGGTTAGTTCTCAACAAATATTTTCAAGGGGTTGGTACTCATGTGGGTTAGTGGTCACAAATAGTTGTTTGTGTTGGTACTTGGAAAAGGGGTTGGTGCTCCTACAAATTTGTGCTTGTGAACTTTATAATTTGAGTTGGTGCTCTTTCATATACTTGAGATTATTCTCCATGGTTTTTTCTCAATATGGTTTTCCACATAAAAATTCTCTCTCTCTCTTCTCTCTCATCTCTCCTCTCTCTCTCTCTCTCTCTCTCTCTCTCTCTCTCTCTCTCATCTCTCTCTCTCTCTCTCTCTCTCTCTCTCTCTCTCTCTCTCTCTCTCACATGTGGTGCATATTATTTTATTTTTATTGCATATATTTAATGAATGTTTATATAAAATTTGATTAAGTAAAATTTTATAAGATATATGATATAATGATTCACCCCCCTCTCAATATATCCAAT